>MU551670.1:1886438-1900380 GCA_024362625.1 Silurus asotus
CTTGGTGATAATGCCAAGGAGGGGAAGATGGGTAATAGGCTCCTGGTGGTCACTGGCAGTGTGTGTGTGCTGTTGATTCTTGCCAGAAGAAGCTAGAATTTCCCTGAACTCATCCTCAGAAATGAGAGACTGCCAGTGAGCATGAGACAAACATTGAAGGAATAAAATTAATAATTTAAAAATACGATATGGGTTCTTAAAAAAAAGATATATACCTCATATAAAGAAACGAGAGGTATAGTGCAAAATGAATAGGTCAGGGTTTAAATTTTTAATGAAGCAGTCTGCAGGAAAATGACAGAGAATTATATATACATCTCTTTTCTTATTTTCTCTTTCTCTATGTCTCTCTTTCTCTCTCTCATTCTCTGTCTCTCCTGGCACGCCATGGGCTTGTTGTAAGCAACTAATATAAAGAGGAGCCAATTCTATTTAAAATGCCAACGTTCTAATTAGAGCCTTCCGGAATTCTCCGCTGGTGACTCACGCCATGCCGATCACAGTCAGCTCTGCGGCTTTCCTCGAAGGCTGCCCTTGCAGGCGTCTCATTTAGTAGCGATTTAAAAGCCAGAGTCTTGTGGGGCTTTTTTCTGCTTCTTTGCAATAGCTGGAGTTATTTGTCACAAACTAGACAGTGGAATGACATAATGGCAAATTGTTATGAATGACTTGGTTAATAATCCATGTTTATTACTGGATGCTGAGCCATGCATGAATTTGCTTCTTTTCTTTAAATATTTATAATAATGTTCACATCAAGGTATGGATTTTGGGAACCCACATACAATATATAAAAAAAAGTATTTGGACACCTAACTTTTCCAACCTTATGTGGTTCTTCTCTACATTGTTACCACAAAGAAACATAATTGTATAGGATCTCTGGATGCATTAAGAATTAAATTTTACTGTCACTCGAACTAGGAGACCCAAACCTGTTCTAGCATCACAATACCTCTGTGCACCAAGCCAGCTCCATGATGATATGGTTTAAATAGGTTAAAATGAAAGATCTTGAGTGGGGTGCTATAAAGCTGTGATTTATACAATTAACACCACCTTTGGCATGAACTGGAAGGCTGACTGTATCGCTATCTTGCACCTTACAAATGCCTTTATACTAAAAACTCAGTATGTTAAGGTATATTTGTATGTATGTTGCACCTTACAAATTGTTGACAAATATTTGGATGTATAATTGTATATTAACAAAATCACTGTTTACATTCACTCAGATGTATAGTCATTCAGATGTTTACGAGATACATTCACTTGGTTTATATACATCTATTTATTAGAAATACACTGCTGTAATCTGTTTCTATATTACACTGACTGCTGATATTCTTATACAAACTTTTTATATTGTACTGACAATGTAAACATTGGATGTCTGCACATATGGTGGCATTAACAAAAAAAAACCTTGAACCTTGACCCTACCCCATACCTCCTTAATCCATATCAGTACTTGAATTTACTAATGCTTTTGTGGCTTAATGAATACAAATCTTTACAAGCACTTGAGGTTGTTATAATAGTAAAGGGGAACAACATTTTTAATGGAATGTTCAAAAAGCATCCAAGATGGCGATCTTGGTTCCCTTACAGGAACTTGAGCTGCATCAACAATACTTTGGGAACGCACTGTCTATGCTTTGAATCACGTGTGGATCCAGCAACCTTTCTTTGGGTTCGGAAGCACGCAGTTTAGTGGTTTCCTCCCCCAGTAGAGGGAGGGCAGTGCTCCACATCTCTTCCTCCGAGGAGAGGGAGAGCATGGAGACTAGCGAGCCCACTGACTCCTTCCAGCCAGAGCTCCTGGAAGTGGAAGAGAAGCAGAGGCACTACCTCCACACCATCAGCGCTTTTTCCCTGATCTAAACACTGAGGTGTCCAGATCCCTTAGCAGCCCATATTCAGCCCACCTATTCGCTGCTAATATCTCCCTTTACACTAACGTAGTGTGGATAAAAGAGAACGGTTATGGGGCGATGCCCCGGATTTAAGAGACACCAGCTGGCTATCTCTCCCCGGGTACAGTATTAACCCTTAAGGATTCGGTTCTGCCCACTAAGGCAGAACCGAATGCATTCGTAGGCAAGGCAATGGCTGTGTTGCAGGCATACCAGGCTAACCTGCTGCGAAGGTCGGACGAGGGGGTAAACATCCAGGAGCTATGTTGTGCGGCCGACCTAGCTCTTAGGGCCACTAAAGAAACAGCAAAGTCCGTTGGTCGGCCCATGTCAGCCCTAGTAACCCCAGAAAGGCAGCCCCCTTTAGCTTGTTTGGGGACGTGGTGGGTGTTGTCAGCAACAGGCTTCAGCAGGCTAAGAAGCAGTCTGCAGCGTTCCAGCGGGCTCAGCCCCAGCTCGGTTTAAACAGCCGCTGCAAAGCCCAAAAACAAAGCGTCGCCACTCGGACTCCCCGGGGCAGGGGCTCTGGGTGACGCTCCTAATTTAGAGACCCTGACAGTTAGAGGTCCTAGCTAGGGAGGCAGCTTACACCTCACTATATGATGCCTGTCCATCCTCAGTGCCCGCAGAAGATTAGTCTGTTACCCCTGCCTGTTCAGTGTTGGAGTTCCTAAAGAAGCAGTTCACCTAAGAGATGTCTCCTTCCACTTTCCAGGTATAGTGTCCACAATCACGGCTTACTATGCTTTGCTTGCTGAGCAGTCACTGGCAAGCACCCCTTGGTGACACGTTCTCTGCGCAGCACCTGAAGGCTAAGGCATAGGACGTGACTCAAAGTTCCTGTTTGGGACTTGGTCATTGTGCTGGAGGCTCTTTCCAAGCCCACCTTCAAGCCCTTGGCTGAGGTGGCCCTTAGATTTCTGTCAGTCAAAACTGCCTACTGGCTCTCTTTGTGGCCTTTTCTTTCCTGAAGTTCACCCCAGGCATGGCCAGTGCCTTTCTCTACCCAACATGTAAAGTTCCCTGAGGTGCCCTCGGTTCTCCACAACCTGTTATTCTGCAGGCCCCTGTCCAGGAGAAGCTAAACCGACTGTGTCAGGTATGTTAGATACGTCAGAACTGTTGAGGATGTCAGAGCAGCTGTTTGTCTGCTACAGTCCCTATAAAAAAGGCTTTTCGCAAACAAGCAGACCCTCAGCAGGTGGATTGTGGGTGCCATCTCATCCTCCTATGAGACCTCTGGTCGTCCCACTCCTTTCGGGGTCAGAGCTCACTCTACCCGGAGTGTAGAGGCCTCTATGGCCTGGTCCTCCAAGACATCTGCAATGCTGGTCCACCCCCCTGACCTTTGTCAGGTTTTATACCCTTGACCATAGTGTCACTTCTGACTCCTCCATCCTTCGGTCTAGCTGTGCCCATCCACACTAGGCAGGGACTGGTTAGTATGGCGTGATTGGACTCTTGTTCCCAAAGCTTTGTTGAAGCAGCTTGAGGTCCTGAATGGAAACGTCTCTAGGTTACGTATGTATGTCCCTGAGGGAATGAGACATTGCTTCTTCAATCCACATTCCCTGCATCCCTGAGGCGCTTCCTGTTCTTTTCAGAGTTAGTGCCAGCTCCACCGCATTTTATAGCTTTCTCTCCGTTGGACAGATTGCACACGTGATGTGCAATCTCAAGCATTGCCAAATCGTTGTTGATGCAGTGTCTCGTTCTCTCAGCAAACCACGGTTACATGCATAACCTGGAGATGATCTTGCAAAATAGGATCCAAGATGGTTTTGCATCAGTAGCAAGCTGCGGCCATTCTGGATCAAAATGGTGCTTCTAGTATTGTCTGGTGCACTGCCTTTTGTCTTGCACTGTTTGCACTAGGTTGCATATGATGCATTTTATGTAGTTAGGACAGCTTACTTGAGTTCTTAGCTCTATGTTGTTTTATGTAGCACCTGGGTTCTGGAGAAACGTTGTATCATTTCAATGTTTACTACTTCAGCAAAACGTATATGGTTGAAATGACTATAAAAGCTTTTTGACTTGATTTGACTTGATGTAAATCTAATGGCCAAGTCTTCACAAACTTCTATTCATATTTTATATTTTAACAATTTTTGAGGGAACTACAGACACTGTTTTGATGCACATATAGGCAATATGACTTATGATTCAGCAATGACACAGAATTACAAATCCTTTCCCGACACACAAGCCTGCACCACAAAAAACAATTGATGATGAATAGCATTGTGAAAATTCTGATTTTTATTCTAATCCTTCAGCATCCTTTGACTCTTTATGATCCTCTCTTTAAAATTATTTTTGCTGCCAATGTTAATTTACAAATCAAAGTAAGCATCTTGTGTCTTCCTATATTTACTTTGGCTTTTTCCATGTACACTGGTTTTCTTCCACCACTTGAAGCGTGCTTTTATAAATTATTATTTTTAATTGTATAAAGCTTTAAACAATGGACAAAGCAGTTTTACAGAGATAGGTACAGATAGATTGCAAATATAAATTTTAGCATCATAAATGAATCTGTAAGTTTATTCCTCATGACTAGCCAGTGGTGGTAGTAGCAAGGAAAAACTCCTCGAAGTAGCATGAGGAAGAAATCATTGGTGAGGTTATCAACAATGATACTCTAATGCTATATTGTTCATGACAGTTGCAGATCTAAACTATGGTAGCAGACAGTTTATATGGATGAAACAGATTACAGGGACTGAACACTTTAAATTGTTGTACAGAGAAAATATATAATAATATTCATAATTAACATTCATACAGATTACTAGTGCTACTTTCCTAGAAGTTTGTCATCACTATTAATCCTGTTAACCCTAAGATTAATGAATCAATAGAAATTCCATTTTGCGCACACTGTGGGAGTGCTTTATTGTCCCACCACAGCACATTTACACATTTATATAAGACAAATTAGATGATTATTTATTTATATGTATCATCTGCTGTTAAATAAAAAAGAGGGGAGTGTCTTATTTGAAAAACCACTTTGTGAATAAATAAAAGCCAAAAACTGGGTTTAAGTTTGTAGGCTTTGTTTTACTGTAAGAGTGGTTATAGTACCATAATAAATAGATATTAATAGATTTACTGTACCTTTTTTCTGTTTGTTTTTATACTTATTAACAAGTATTTCTTGTAATAATTGTCTTACATGTGTTTTCTTACAATAAAATAAAAATAGGCGATAGGTACGAAACTATTTTATTTATTTTTTATTTAGCCCTTTAACAGCCATTATCCAAATGTACATATAGCACACATTAGAAAACGCTTTGGTTTGTAGATTTGTTTGTTCTATGCTGTTGCTTTTGAGATGCACTTTGGCAATTTAATGTAAATTGCAATTTGCGCTATAGAAGCTCGTATGTTGGATCGGGCCAAACGGGCCAGCCTTCACTCTTTGTACCACTTTTGTTGGATACTGACTACCGCAGACCAAAAAAACTACACAAGAGCTGCAGTTTTGGAGATGCTCTGACCCAGTTGTCTATCCATCACAATTATGGCCTTACATTTGCCCATTTTTCCTGCTTCTAACTCATCAATTTTGTGAACAAATTGTTCACTTGCTGCCTAATATATCCCACCCAGCTACCATGATCAATAAATAATCAGTGTTATTTACTTACCAATCATAATGTTATAATGCCATAATGTTATGCCTGGTTGTGTATATTGTACGTATGATGGGTGGTCATAAAATCTGAATTATTATATGAACAAATGGAAAATATTTGCCCAAATTATGTCTCAGAAAATGAGTACATTCATGAAAATTTCTTCTTGTTTAAAAAAACCTGCGGTTTAGTTCCACACGATGCCGCTAGAGAATCAAAACTGAAGCGTCATAGAATGCTCACGAAGGGGAATGCTTGACTTCTTCATGACAACACTCCAGCCCATTCAGCTTACGAAATGGTGAAATTTGCGAATGACTCGGGGTACGAAATTTTGCATCATCCCCCTACTCCTCCAGCCATGCACCCAGTGACTTCTTCCTTTTCCATCACTTGAAGAAACTACTTTGTGGCAGGTGTTTCAAAAACAATTATAAAATGAAGGCTCCAACAGTTAATCTATTGTTTGGAGAAGTGTGTCGCCTTAGGAGGATTTGGAGATATGGACTAAGCTCACGACCAAAGTTTTTTCTTAGCAGTAATAACAATTTTCTGACCCCCAATGAATCCCACCACCCTCAACATTTTTGAAAGCTTAAACTGGTCCATAGTGTAAAAAGAGGTTGGCTGCTTCAATTCTTTGTCTTTTTTTTTATTTTTTTTCTCTTCCGGTAAAGATATGTTGTTGTAAAGACTGCTTTATTGTACATTTATTCTATTTTTATTTTGTTTATATTTAAAAAATTTTGTCATGTATAGTTTAGATTAGAAATTGGACATAAAAGTAAGCATCATTATCTATACTGGCTTAACATAACAATAATAAAAAAAAAAATAATAAAATAAAAATAATAATAATAATAGTAAAACTCATTCAGAGCACCTTATCATCCTGTATTGTTATACCAGTATACTGTTCCAACACTAGATGAGATTAATAATCAACAAGAATAATGGAAAGCGCACCCGGATATGTGTGAATAGCTTGATAAAAATAATGCCTACTCCTCCAGCCTCGCACCCAGTGACTTCTTCCTTTTCCATCACTTGAAGAAACTACTTCGTGGCAGGCGTTTCAAAAACAATGATAAAAAGAAGGCTCCACCAGTTAATCTATTGTTTGGAGAAGTGTGTCGCCTTAGGAGGATTTGGAGATATGGACTAAGCTCACAACCAACGTTTTTTCTTAGCAGTAATAACAATTTTCTGACCCCCAATGAATCCCACCACCCTCAACATTTTTTAAAGCTTAAACTGGTCCATAGTGTAAAAAGAGGTTGTCTGCTTCAATTCTTTGTCTTTTTTAATTTTTTTTCTCTTCCTGTAAAGATATGTTGTTGTAAAGACTGCTTTATTGTACATTAATTCTATTTTCATTTCATTTATATTTACATTTTTTTGTCATGGATAGTTTAGATTAGAAATTGGACATAAAAGTAAGCGTCATTATCTATACTGGCGTAACATAATAATAAAAATAATAATAATAATAATAGTAAAACTCATTCAGAGCACCTTATCATCCTGTATTGTTATACCAGTATACTGTTCCAACACTAGATGAGATTAATAATCAACAAGAATAATGGAAAGCGCACCCGGATATGTGTGAATAGCTTGATAAAAATAATGCCCATCTTTATTACTCTGTCTTCACAGGATCCAAGAAGCAAGCACAAATTCAAGATTCACACTTATGGCAGCCCCACCTTCTGCGATCACTGTGGCTCTCTGCTGTATGGACTCATCCACCAGGGGATGAAATGTGACAGTGAGTGAAACCCCACACAGCCTTTATAAATCCATACACATTTGCAGCAGCAATAAAAAGCCAGCAATGTGCCACCGCCTGTGATGAATGCGATATTCCAGCGCCAGTGTTTAATGCTCAGGTTTCTATTGTGTAAGTTATCTACAGGCTGCATCCTCCTCTACCCTGCCTGTGGGCTATCTTTATTGTCTGCTGCCAGTCATCCATTACCATTCAAGCCATCCAGGCATGCTGATATGCTAACACAAATGTACACCTATTCCAATACAATTATGTGGACACACAAAGCCATATATAAGTATTGCTCTTTTTTGTCGTCTGCAGAGTGTGGGTTTAGTCAGGCAGGTGCACATACTCTCAATGTCTAAATAATCAAAAAGGGCTGATTAATTTTCTTTAACAGAAGTGGAGGTTGCAAGGCATATCACAGGTTTATATATATGGAAGGAGGCTCCAGTGTCATTTGGTAACTGTTAATTTTTGTAACTTCAGGTCAGAGGGGAAAAGATGGGCTGCCATTCTTTAATTCATTAAAAATATATTGTGGTGGTATGCAGGGAATGGAACACTTTGTTGTTAGAGGAAAATAAGAACAATGTTGCATTTACAGCCCTCAGGTTTGCATGGATAATCTACGTATTCCTTCTTTTTTTTTACACTTAAATCATGATATTTACCTTCTCTCTTTTTTTTCTTTCCCCGTACTCTCTTTCTGTCTTTCTCTGTCTCTCTCTTTTTCTGTTCCTCAGCATGTGATATGAATGTACATAAGCAGTGTGTGATGAATGTGCCAAGCCTGTGCGGAACAGACCACAAAGAGCGAAGAGGACGCCTCTTTCTCAAGATTGAGGTCAGCGGAGACAAACTTCACGTGACAGGTGGGCATCCCACGGTGCATCTGCAACTGTGTGTGCTAGTGGTAAAGGTCAGAGAACGTAGATTTTGTGATTGAGATTAAACAATGTCTCATCTGTGGCTGTTGCTGTTAAGCTGTAAACCTGTTCATTAGGACTATACAGAGATCTGTGAAAAGAAAGGATTCATTTAAATATAAAATAGCAGCATAATACAGAATTGAAATCAGCACAAACCGAATAATACGTAAATAAATATAAATAAATATTTTAAGATGTGATTTTGGGTTTAAGTACATTTTGTTCTTTTGTTTAGTGTTGCAATAAAAAAAAATGTGAAATGCCATTAAATATTTTTTATTTAGCAAAAAAATATGAAAACGACTTATTTATGAATTTTCTCTACTCTTTTAATCCTACAAAGTGTAGTAATCAAAATCTTGCAGTATTAAATATAATATCCTAAAGTGTATAGCATTTTCTAACAATCCTAACCAGGGACTAAAAGGGAATTTCAATTCTGGAGCCGACTCTGGAGCCAATTGCTCAATTGATCAATAATATAATACAAACTAAAGCAAGATATTTAGAGATCGCAGACAATCTAGAACATGGTACAGGGCAGGGTGGAGTTGTTTAGGCTTGTTCAGGGTTGTTTTGCAATGAGAGCCTAAGGATTTTGTATGCCACATAATATTGAATGAAAAACATGTCTCCTGTTGCGTTCGAAAAACACATCATGATCTATATTAACTTTTAAGGGTGAAGCCGGAATGTTGGATGAAGCCCTTGATGGATTATACACTGATCAATTGTACAAGTGATCAGTTGATCAAATTTTTAAAATCGGATTGTTCAAGACTGGCACACAAGGCAAAAAACTACAGAAGCATATTTCAGATATTTTACATTTTAAGCAAAAAAGTATTTTTTTCTGCAGTATAAATGCAGCTCAGTGGCAGGCTATTTTGTTTTTTTTCCCACCTTTGTAACATTCATATTTACCATTTAAGCAAAAAGCACTGCAAAAATTATGTAACTTTTGTAACGCACAGGTGAAAATAGTATGCGTAGAAAGCTAATTCTTCATAATCTATTAGACACATAATCCTTGGTATACAGTATCTTACAAAAGTGAGTACACCCCTTACATTTTAGCAACCGTTTTAGTTTATCTTCTCAATAGAAAATTTTATTGAAATTAAACTTGGATATATTTTACAGTCACTATAGTCAGTATGCAGCTTGTATAACAGTACAGATTTACTGTCCACTGTAAATAACTCAACATACAGCTATTATTGTCTAAATAGCTGTACTAAATACTCATGCAAAGCCACATGTCCTATTCATCATGTTCATGTTTTTGTCTGCTCGACAAAACCGTACAAATTTGTGTATCTTCTATTAGCAGTTCAAATATGGTGCTTTAAGTACAATTCTCTCATACTGACCACTGGATGTTCAACATGGTACCCCATGGCAAAGAACTCTCTGAGGATTTGAGAATTCGAATTGTTGCTCTCCACAAAGATGCCGAGGCTATAATAAGATCAGCAGCACCCTGAAACTGAGTTGCAGTGCAGCGGCCGGGGTCATACAGAGCTTTTCCAAGATAGGTTCCACTCAGAACAGGACCCGCAAGGGTCAATCAAAGAAGTTGTGTCCTTGTGTTGTATGTCAGGTGCAGAATCTGGCTTCAAAAAACGGACGCATGAGTGCTGCCAGTATTACTTTTGAAATTGCAGAAGTGGATGGTCCACTTGTCAGTGCTCAGATCATATGCCACAAGTCGGTTTGCATGGCCATTGTCCCAGAAGGAAGCCTCTTCTGAAGTTGCGTCACAAGAAAGCCCACAAACAGTTTGCTAAAGACAACCTGTCCAAGAGTTATTGGTGAAACCATGTCCTGTGGTCTGATGAGACTGAGAACTTGTTTCTCTCAGATGGTGTCCAGCATGTGTGGTGACACCCTGGTGGGGAGTACCATAAAAACTGTGTTAAGCATTGTGGTGGTAGCATCATAGTCTGGGGCTGCATGGGCTGCTGTTACTGGGGAGATGCAGTTCATTGAGGGAAACATGGATTCCAACATGTATTGTGACATTCTGTAAAAGAACATAAACAAAAAAAATGACTCCAAACACACTGCTAAGATGACAACTGCCTTGCTAAAGGTGAGGTGATGAAGTGGCCAAATATGTCTCCAAACCTGAACCTTATTGAGAACCTGTGGGGCATCCTCAAGCGGAAGGTGAAGAAATACCATGTGTCTAACATCCAGCAGCTCTGGTGATTTTTATGCCCAGGAGGATTAAGGCGGTGCTAGATAACAATGGTGCTTACACAAAATATTGACACTTCAGTTTTTACAGGTTCACTTGTAGAATGTACTCACTTTTGTTGCCAGGTATTTTGACAAAAATTGGCTGTATGTTTTTGGGACTAAGCTTGAAGACACTGTCAAGTACTGATGTCAGGTGAGGAGGCCTGAAATCATCATTCCAATTCATTGTAAATGTTCTCAGTTGGGATGAGGTCAGAGCCTAGGTCACTGAAGATCATCTATTACAACTATGTTCCTGGAGGCAACTTAGTGCACAGTTCATTGTAATGTTGGAATAGGTTTGGGTCTTCTACTTTAACTAAAAGAAAAATGGTATGTAACAGCAACCAAAGAAGAACGATTTCAAAGTCCCTTAATACTTCTGTTCATAATATGTACATAAATGACTGCTTTCCATATTTTTAATGATCGTTAGGAATTAAAACAAATACCTGCCAACACGTTTCGTAATGTCTGTGCACATAGTGTTTTTTATTTCTTAATTGATCAAATGAAAAAACACAGCAAGAAACCAAGTTTAATTGTTAGTACTGTATTTACATATATATATATATATATTTTCTTCCGTGCCTTAAGTATGTATATTCATATTTATATTTATATATTTTTTTATTATCCTCATGTACATCAAGCCTCGTAAGTTGCCAGATTTGTGTCTAAGAAAGTGAAAAAATGTCCAAGACCTGAATGTAGTATATTGCCAATATATTATGGCAGAAATAATCTTACTGTAGCTGTAAGTATGACATTAGTCTCAAAGCAGATTTGATGTAATTAAACATTATTGCATCCACCTTTATTATACCTCACCTTAATAAATAGCACTTGATCTAGCCATCCAATTATTTAGCATTTTATGGTTTTACATTACTTGTAGCCACAAAAGCAATAAAGCCATGAGAAACTAAATTGAGGTCAGCATTGATGCTCGGATTTAGAGAAACTGTGCAAGTTATAGCGCTTTAGTAGCCTGAGCACTGAGACATGCTCAGTTCTTTCCCCCTCACCCACCAGAGTCTGTCATTTTTTTTAATCTTGCATTCATTGTCCAAACTTACAGATACTTTGCTTATGTCAGCCTTTCTGGCACTCGCTAGTGTTTAAGATACTCAATAAATGCCTTAACATCTTAATTATCTGCTTAAGGAGATCTTTGTTCGGCACAACCAACAGGAACAGAGCTAAGAAAATGTTTTGTGATGCCCCTGAAAGGCTACTCACTCCAGTAGGAGTGTTGGCATTAACAAGTACCAAAAATGTTGCTTAATATTTTATACTGTACTTAATACAGGTGAGGAGACTTTGAGTGCAGTCTCTGTTCTAAATAATCTCCAAGATGTTTAATAGGGTTAAGGTCAGAGATCTATAGCATGCTGTCAAGATCTTCCACTTCCAACCCATGCAAACCATATCTTCATATAGATGGTTTTGTGCACAAGGGCATTGTTTTACAGAAACAAGTTTGGAGTTTGGGTCTCCGAGATTAAGGGGAGAAATAAATGTAATGTTACCACGTCCAAAGATCTTGTACAACTCTCCAAAAAGTGCTTAAGTATTTAACTCTTGTCATCGTTTATACAAAATAATTTACAAAAGTAATTCACTCTTATGTTTATCAAATATTTGCAAACAGTTTTTTTGTTTGTTTATGATAAAACTGTGTTGTGTTAATAATTGTTTAATATTTATGAGAACAGAGTATTTTTGTGAATTTGTAAAGATTAAACAATGAAGACAATTTTTCACAGTCTTCATTGATCATACTTTCCAAGGGTGCCAGTAAGTTAACAATGAAAATTTTTTTCATTGTTAACTTACATTTTATGTATAACGAATTAATATATCTCCCCTACTCCCCCCTAGTGTACAGTATATTCATAGAAAACAATCCAATTGATATTGCATGCCGTCAAATTAGAAACAAATAAAACACAGTGTCTACTACAGTTAGAAGCAGTTTGAAGTGTAATGTCTTTAACATTGATTTTACTCTGTACATAGCAGTTATCTCATTTACTTTCTTTTCTTCTAATCTCTATTCTTAATCATCATGAATACTGTATTGTAAGGCCTTTGAGCCTCCTTATTGAGCAGTCCAACTTAAAAAAAAAAAACACCAAATGGTGGTAAACTACCATTTAACCTTATCTATCATATCTGTTTTGGGGTTTTGTGTGTAGCCATAGAAACACTGTTTTTTTTTTTTTGATTAAAGAGATAAAAAGAGTAGAGTAGAATCTCCAAGTCATCATCTTGTAATTAGCATAATTCTGACATGAGGTGAATTTGTGTGTGCCGTGGGTGTAGATCTCTGAGTGCTTCTGCTTTGAAGGATTTAGGGTACAATTTAACACATTTTAGACCTCCCACAATCCCCCCCCCCTCTCTCTCTCTCTTTCTTTCTTTCTTTTGGGCTATAAGGATTTAGGGTACAATTTACCCCCCCCTCTCTCTCTTTCTTTCTTTCTTTTGGGCTATCTCTCGCCAATATTGATTCCTAGATGCTCAGCCCACCAGCATGTGTTATTGTATGTTACAAGGCAGTTCCCATCAGTGTGGGGACATATTCAGTTCGCCAGGTAGCATTCCTTATCCTGTTAAAGGTCCCTACTTTTCCCAGCAAAGTGGGTGATCTTTCAGTTCAGAGCTCTGAGTCAAAGTTGATTTAATCTGCTGAGCCAAGAGTCTAGCAGCATGGCTGCAAAACGCATGCAGAGCAAACAAAGTAGGGAGATTAGATTTCTGGAGTTAAACACGAGACACTGATACTCACTGGGTCGCACCAACATCTTTTAGTGCAGTTCCAGCTCTGTATGAATCAAAGCATGGAAAACTTTTTAAAAAAAATGCATGGTTAAACAGTCTCAGTGCTGAAAAGTTATTAGGATGTGTCTGTTCTAAACATGGGAATCCTCTTTGACCTTTCCTGCTTTGTTAGTAAATACTGGACGTGATCCAGAGTGTCTGATGTTTGGCAGATTACATAATAATAGTAATACATCTGGAAATTGTCGGTTTGTTTTCAGAAAGATTTAGCCTTCTTTGCAGGGTCATAATGTAAAATGTTGGTTCGCAGAAGAATTTCTGAACTGTTAATGCACCGTGCAGTGATGTCAAAATTTTTACGAATTGTAAAATTTTCTAAACAAAAAAAGAAGTTTTGACAGATTGGTAAGGGTCAAATGCATTGTTTTTGTCTGGCATGCTGGCTGATTTAAATCTCTGATATAATAAGCCAAAAACCTACTGCAATACTTGTCAAGAAAGTCATAACTTTTCAGCTATGCTGGAATAATGAAGCATAACTATATTACTGTAACAATAAAACAATATACTGGCATAACAAAAAATTTCTTACTAAGTATAACAGTGTAGCAGTGTATATATATATATATATATATATATATA
>MU551670.1:1901503-1914604 GCA_024362625.1 Silurus asotus
TATATATATATATATATAATGTTGAAGAAAGTAATTTTACAAGGTAGTAACTGCTATTAGAGGTTAACAACTTTATTTATACACTTTATATATAACTTTATATAGCGGATTTACAAAATTAAATAAACTGCAACTTTAAATTTCAGTGCCTCTCAAACTCCTTGAGATGGTATGAGAAAGAAACCTTGAGAAAAATCAAACCCAAAAGAGAATCCTTACTCAATTTGGTCACGAAATGTCAGTTCCAGACCACGGGCCCCCTCTGCAGAGTTAAAATTCTGCAAGCAGCCATACACACAGAATGCCCACTCCACAGAGCCTCGAACACCTACGCAATCAATACCGCGGTGCCCCACACATCCCCGCAGTGCACATGCGGTACAACAACACTGCAGGCAGTCCCAATGGGAAGCACACGCCACTTGAAGGCACTCGGCTCCTAATTCCTTCCCATGTCTCTCAAGATGAAGCGCACTTGCTTACCAAAGTAATTAATATTGAGACTTTTCTATCCACTACAATTATATAGTTCCATCATTGTTGTGGTTATCAACTGTTCATTGATTGGCCATTGAAAAAAAAACTACATAAAACAACATAGAGCTACATAGGTGCTACATAAAACAACATAGAGCTACATCACATAACATAGCAGAACATAACAGAACAAAAAACTAAGGACTAAACTAAGTTTCCTCGCCCCATAAAGTGCATCGTGTGCAACCAAACAAAAAACAGTGCAAACAGACAACACAAGGCAGTGTGGGACAGATACATGAAACACAAAAAAGTGCAGAACAGTAAACATACTGTATGATATGATATACAGTGCAAAAAACGAACTATTATCAAGAGTGTACTTGTAAACATGAACACAATTTTTTTTGTGCAAAAACAGCAAGAGTCAAGTCAAATTTATTTCTGTAGCGCTTTTCACAACAGACTTTGTCTTAAAACAGCTTTACAGAATTTAACAGTTAAGGTGAATGGTGTGTATTTATCACTGATGAACAGCCATTATGACTGTGGCAGAGAAAAACTCCCTTAGATAGTATGAAGAAGAAACCTTGAGAGGAACCAGACTCAAAAGAAGAACCCATCCTCATTTGAGCAGCAATCGAGAGGGGAAAAACAGCATGTAAACAGTTTAATATGGGTGGTGCTAAATACGGATGTGTATGAATTGAAATGATAGAGTGTGTGTTCAGTTCAGGTGGTAACAGTAACACACAGTTGCGTGTATGTATGTGTGAGTTGTGTAGAGTTGTGTTGAGGAGCCTGATGGCTTAAGAAAAAAATCTGGATGTAAGGACCAAATGCTTCGGAACCTCTTTCCTGATGGTAGGAGAGTGAAGAGTGTGTGTGTAAGGGTTGTGTGGGGTTGTCCTCCATGCTGTGCATGCACCATGCTGTTGGCCTTGCGGATGCAATGTGTAAATGCAATGTGTAAATGTCTGTGACAGAGGGGAGAGCAACTCTGATGATCTTCTCAGCTGTCCTCACAAACCTCTGTAGGGTCTTGCGATCCAAACAACGGTTGGCAGTTCCCAAACCAGGCAGTGATCCAGCTGTACAGGATGCTCTCAGTAGTCCCTCTGTAGAACATAGTTATAATGGTGGGATGGAGATGGACTTTCCTCACCCTTCTCAGGAAATTGAAGCGCTGCTGGGCTTTCTTGGCGATGGAGTTGGTGTTGAGTGATTAGGTGAAGTTCTCTGCTAGATGAACGGCAAGGTATTTGGATCTATCCAAGGATTCATGTATGATCAGTGGAGAATGGCCGCTCTGTGCTCTCCTAAAGTCAACAGCCATCTCTTTGGTTTTGTTAACATTTAGAGACAGGTTGTTGGCGCTACACCAGGCTGTTAACTGTTTTACCTCATCTCTGTATGGTGACTCGTCCTTCTTGCTCATGAGCCCACCACAGTCGTGTCATCGGCGAACATGCTGGAGATGCTGTTCCCGATCCAGACTGACTGAGGTCTCCCAATCAGGAAGTCCAGGATCTAGTTGCAGAGGGAAGTATTCAGGCCCAGTAGGCTCAGCTTCTCAATTCGGTGCTATGGGATGATTGTGTTAAATGCTGAACTGAAGTCTATGAACAGCATTCGTACATAGGTGTCCTTATTGTCCAAGTGGGTGAGGGCCGGATGGAGGGTCGTGGACATGGCATAGTTCATGGAACGGTTTGGAGGATATGTGAACTGCATGGGGTCCAGTAAAGGTGGTAGCTGGGTCTTGATGTGCCTCTCGAAAACTTAATTACAATGAGTGTGAGTGCGACGGGACAATGGTCATTGAGACAGGAGACTGTAGACTTTTTTGGCACGGGGATGATGTTCATTGTCTTAACGCTTGTAGGAACAACGGCGCTGCTCAGTGAGATGTTGACAACCTATGCTGGTTTCCCTGTATATAAAATCATAACTGTACTTATGATTAAAACATTTTATAAACATTATAATTAGAACACGGCATATGTATAAGTATGCATTCTATGATACAGACATACACATATTAGAAAATTGTCGTCTGTTACCTACTGGTTCAACATACCACCTACCTATGATGCTTGACCACACCACACCGTCTTATCATAATATTATTTAAATACATATAATCTTAGTCAGCTAAGTAAAACATATTATATATGTCATATGTCATATCATATATTTAAAATATTTAAATAATTAAAACACTCGGTATTGTATAAGCAGGACATTGCCATATTGTTGCAATGTCACATTTCAGGGGTGTTTATAATAAGCAGATTTCACAGTTATAGTGCTAATTGCTCCCTATCTGGAGTTACAGCTTATAAAAAAAATTTGTTATGATGTGCTTTTAACAGGCTTAGTCTGGAAAAAACAAGTTTTATTTAAGCAACCACAAAAAAACTTAAATAACATAGATATTATTATAAATGGGAGAAAATATGCCTTTACTTTGCATGTTACTATGGTATTTACAAATTCATTATATGGACAAAAGTATTGGGACAAACGTGTTTGGGAAAAGTGTTATCACAAAGTTGGAGACACACAAATGTAGAGCTCTGATCTCATCCTTATTAAACACTTTTGGGATAAACTGGAACACTGTTGGCCTCCTCACCCAACATCAGTACCTGACTTTACTGAAGCTCTTGTCGCTGAATGAACACAAATCTCTACAAGCACACTCTTTAATCTAGTAAAACACCCTCCCAGAAGGGTGGAAGGGTGTCATTATAACAGCAAATCGACGCTAAATATAAAATGGGATGTTCAAAAAGCACATAAATATATTTTGCCCATGGAGTGTATTTTATATAGTTCATGTAGGGATGTAGATTAGAGCTGCCTCGTAATTCCTATTTCTTGCTTTTATGTTACTCCAATATATTATGTAGGGACCTGTGGAAACCTTTTCTTCTTAGCAGTGTGTTTCAGGTCCTTTGAATGAAAGATGTTGGTCTCCCCCTTTTGGCTATGAAGATCACTGCAAGGAATTTGTGTAACATATTTTGAGTTGTAATTATGTTCTTGTCAAACTTGCTTAATTTATATCTAACCTACAACACTTCATACCAGTGCTTTTTAGTAACAAAAAATCACTATCACTAAATATATTGTTTTATTTAAAATGCATATTTAGATCTTGATAAGAAAAATTCTTTCTTGATGAGGTTTGCATGTAGTCATAATGATTGCTTTTGCATCTTAATCATTTTTCAGTCCTTATCTAAGGGCTTCATCCTTGTATGTATCTACTGTAAACTAGGCATAATATACACTGTATAGACAAATGTATTAGAACAAATGAATTTTCCAGTCATATGTGGTTCTTTTTGAAACTGTTAAAACTTTGGATACACACGATTGTACTTTGGATGCGGTAGAATTATATTTTCCTTTCACTTAAACTAAGAAACTTGTTCCAGCATGACAATGCACCTGTGCACAAGCAAACCACACGTAGATATGGTTAACATGGGTGGGATATGGTTTATATGAGCAAAATGGTTTGGCTTGTATATGATTGATATGAGCAAAATATCTCCACAACCACACCCAAAATCTAGTGCAACATCTTCCCAGAAATGTGGAGATCATTGTAAGGGCAAGTTGGTACTAAATGTGAAATACAATGTTCAAAAAAGCACTTTTGGTCAGGTGTCAAAAAAAATTATAGTGTAGTTCCCATAAATGATCTGGTATAAATGTGAGGTTTTCCTTACCTCAAATGGCAAAGTAGTTATGGCCATAATCGTGGTCTACCTGTTTCTATCCAAAGGTCAGAAATAAATAATGTTGTTTATTTCACCAGCATGACTCCCTCAGCATGACTCCCTCAGTCTTCTAGAATGTTAGTCATTCTATGTTTCCTAATAGAAGATCCCCTTGTCTTTGAGTGATACATTTCCATTACCAATGATATTAACCTTGTAAACTGCACAAATCATGTGTTTACAATAGAGCAAGGTTGCTTCCTGCTGCTGATCTTTTATTAATTTTAATTCATCAAGCACTGCTTGTACACAGTTTTATACTTGATCTACTCTTAAAGGAATTGTCCTATATTCAATAGGCAGAACAGAATGCCTCCAACATATTATACTATATGACCATGTAAAAATAATAATCGCACTAAGAATAATGAATATTATTTGTAATGGATCAAAGCACATTTATCTTTGGTGATGGTACAGACAAGTGTTGCAAACTTAGATAAAAGAATAGATCTAAATTGGTGAAAGAAATGCATCTAAGTGGGCAGGTACAGGAGCAGTCAGAATTGGTTAAATTGATCTGTGTTCTGTTTGATACAAAGTCACTTTCTTTCCTTCCATCATATTCACTTCATATGAAATGGAATGAGGTTGTGTGTGTGTGTGTGTGTGTGTGTGTGTGTGTGTGTGTGTGTGTGCGTACGCTTTCTGAGGTCGTCTCATTGACAGTACTGGTAAAAAAAAAAGCCTTTCTGTAGATCAAACTGTCATGTCAGGAATGTAAGCACACAGCTCCACAAAAACACACACACACACACACACACACACACACACACACACACACACACACACACACACACACACACACAAAGACACACACATATACTCACACACTGCTTTTTCTGCATCCTTCTAATGCTCATTGGTTGATCAGAGTTACCATGGAGACATAATTTGTTAAGGTTTTTATGCCACATAATTGCCTTTTGTCAGTTTGTTTGTTTGATCATTGCTTTCTGCTCATCTCTGATTTCAGCAGCACTTTTAGAATTATACTCATTGGCACTATAATGATAACAACAATATCAAAACTTGTATGCAGTTTTATCTGCTGTTTAGTTTGATTTGGATTCAAAGAGCATAGAATTTGGCTGGGTTTTTTTTGGCCTTCTGTAATTGAAATTGTTATTTTGTTCATTTTTTATGTAGTCATTTATATATTTAGTTGTACACAGCTGCACTGGCATAGTAAATTTGACATTTGCCAAATAAATAGATTTCTTATTAAAATGGCACCCCATCATTAATTACACTATGCGAACAAAATTGGGACACACGACTTTTTTCAGGTCCTTCCTTAAACTGTTACCACAAAGTTAGAGGCACATAACTGTACAGGATGTCTCTGGATGTGGTACCATTACATTTGCCCCTCAATTGAACCAAAAGACCCCGACCTGTTATTGAATGACAGTGACAGTGATGAGATGTTTTACATGAGTTGGAATTAAATTGGATGAATTTGGAAAGCCGAATGCACCCCAGGCCCCCCTCACCCTATATCAGTCCCTTTTTTAACGCCCTTGTAATTGAATGAGCACAATTTTTTCACTACTAAGGGTGAGTCTCAGTGACAGGCAGCCAATCAACATTCAGTTCTGGAAAAAATAGCACTGATCTCCGAGGTTACGCTCAATTGAAAATGTCAGTAATGCTCTAGATAATGGGAACGCATTTATCACCATGCACACCTTAAATAACAGCCACAGTCTGGTCTCTGGGTTGGCCTTAACTTAATTAGATTGCAATCTGTACCTCTGTGATCTTTTGATCAGTTTCTTTCACATGTTGTGCAGCCATAATCAGTTTGCACACAATGTACACACAAATACGCAACCAGAGATTTTATGTGTTCTGTATGTGTTAAGTGTTGATTTCTTTTCCACAGAAAAGTGCCAGCTAAAACAAGTTTAAAAGTAGAATCAATGAAAACACACCCAAAGTCAAAGGTATTTCTATAGCTGTTTATACAACTGCATCTGTATACTTGTGCTTTGTTCACTTCCAGTTGGTGAGGCCAGAAACCTGATTCCCATGGACCCTAATGGTCTCTCAGACCCATATGTGAAGCTCAAGCTGATTCCTGATCCCAAGAATGAGACCAAACAGAAGACACGGACCATCCGCTCTTCTCTCAACCCCACATGGAATGAATCCTTCACATTGTGAGTTTCATGTGTAGATTTGGATGTTTAAACTATGGCATGTGTAATGAGATTTTGATTGTGGTATATGTGTGTGTGTTTGCGTTTAGTAAGCTAAAGGCAACAGATAAGGATCGTCGGCTGTCAGTAGAAGTGTGGGACTGGGACAGGACCACCAGGAATGATTTCATGGGCTCTTTGTCATTTGGAGTCTCAGAACTGTTTAAGGCACCAGTGTGTGGCTGGTAAGTGTGCATTATCCTGAGTGTATAACCTCACTTCTGTAAAAGCAACGACGCTGTAGGACTGCCAGGCAGCCATGACTGACCCCTTAAGCAAGATCCTCATTCTGCACTTATTGAGGTTCAGCCTCACTTATATACACTGTCTATCTAATACTATGGAAATGCCATTTCATAACAACTAATTATATAGTTTGTTTTGCTAATGATCCTTTGTATGTTTATATACAGCTCAATTACTTATTGACCATATCCTCATTATACTTCTTAAAGCTCAGCGTTTCTTCAAATATCCATACCTGTAGATAACCTACTGTTAGACCAATTTGTACTGACATTCATTATCCAGGTAGACGATACTGCACATGCTAATTTCCATAATTGGACATGCTTTATTTTATTATAACCGCTATAAGGGTGTTTTTTGTTCCTCCAAATGTTTTTCCAAGTCAAAACCTCAAAGGTCAGTTTCTGAGTGGTATTGCTTTGTGTTACAAACATTTACAAATCACTGTTAGATTGAGTTTGAATGCCAATGATGTGTCAGCCATGCATTTACTCGAGTGCTGAAGTGCCTTGTTCCAATTAAGTCTATTTTGTAAGTCTGACTCAGAGTGAAATTTTTACTTTTGATTGAATTTGTTTGCACATATGTAAAACAAAGCAAACAAAGGCAATAATAATAATGATAAATGCAATCTGCTACCTATAATATATAACAGGTCCACTTACTGTAGTGAGATCAAACTGCAGCCCTAATGCATAAAATTAAACAGGATAATGCAGGATCGTTCTGTTTTTAATGAGTAATTGCTGTGTTCACACAGAGCAAACTGCACCCCAATGCAACATACTCTGCTTAAACAGAATACATATTTCCTTTATCTTTTGGAGGAATAACATCATTGCTTTCCCTCTGTGTATCGGATCAGATTTATTCCAACTACTATTTATTGTATCAGTCCAAAAAAAATCATTGTAATCACTTTTTACTGCGTCTGAATCACCCATGTGTCTGTGTAATCTTTAGATCTGTTGGTAACAGCTTGTGACATTTGTTTAAGGCTCCTTTGATAAACCAGAATGGGTCCCCTGACATGCTTTTTGATACAGAGAACCAATACAAAAAATAAAGTCTCAGCCTCATCCTGTTTTTAGCTTCATTGAACTCACGAGGAGTGGGGAGTAGTAGCTCAGTGATTAAGGTGCTGGTTTACTGATCAGAAGGTCGGGGGTTCAAGCCCCGGTTTCGCCAAGCTGCCACTCTTTGGCCCTTAACCCTCTGTGCTCCAGGGGCGCCCTATCATGGCTGACCCTGCGCTGTGACCCCAGCTTCCGAGCAAGCTGGGATATGCGAAGAACGAATTTGACTGTGCTGAAATGTATATTTGACAAATAAAGGCTATTCTTCTTCATGAAATCCTGAACAATTAACATATTTAACTGGATCAGGTGCTTTCTGGATCTTTAAAAGTGCCTTATTACATTTGGAGATGTCTGTGATGAGAAAATAATAAATCAAAATGTTAAATTAAATCATTTTTTATTTTGTGCACATTTTATTATTATTATTAATAATAATAATAATAATAATAATAATAATAATAATAATAATAATAATAATAATCACTTGGCAATAGCGGTTATTACTCAGAAATCCTTATCAATCAAACTAATCTCTAACAGACAAAATATGGACTGGTGTATGGTTTGTGGACACCTGACTATTACATTTGTGGTTTGTTTTTTTGAACATCTCAATCCACAGTTAGTCTCCATTTGCTGTCTCCTCCATCTGCCTGGAAAAAGGTTCCATTAGATTTTGGAGACTTTGCTTATGAAGATTTTTCTCATTAAGCTACAAGGGTGTTAGTAAAGTCAGAGCTCTACAGGAGGCCTCTCAAGATCTTCCACTCCAACACATGTAAATCATATCTTCATGGTGCTTGCTGTTTGCACAGGAGAAATATACAGTTCATAATTAGTTACCATTGACAGGCATAACAGATAAAGTTTACTGTTACACTTTTGTAAAACAGCCTAGGTATTAATTTCCGTAGTTGCAGAACTAGCGCTTTGCTTGCACTAAATGTTACATTTTATTAGAATGTGAATCTGTATGTCATTAAAAAAAAACTCCTAATACAATACAATCTAAATTAAAGTTTAAAACAAATTCCATTCTCTGTTTGTTTCAGTGGACATTGTTTCACTTGTTTGTCTTCCTCCTTTTAGAAAGCTCAGTCAAATAAGTATAATGTGTTATTGTTTATTGCATCTTTTTCCCCACAGATGAGTTGCCTAAGATTTTCTTTCACTTTCATTGAATTATTATCATCTGAAGGAATACTTAGGCTCCTCGACTCTTGACTATGACTATGTTGCCATGACGACAGGAAGTGCAAAAAGGGGGTTTAACTCTGCAAGTCATTATAAAACTAGGGCCTGCTTATCTCTGAGGCTTCTATACAAGGTTGTTTATGAGCCAAAAGGCTGCAACCTTGATGTCTGGCACCAAGATAGAATAATGAGATAGAAAACCAGACAAAAAATTGTGCACACCTTGGTGTTAAAATTTGTTTATCTTAAATAAATAAATACATACCTAAATAAATAATTTTCTTTAATTTGTCTCTCATGTACTGCTGATCCTAAAGTGTCTGCCTAATTCCTGAAAAGCATTTAGCCAGCTATCTCCCAATCATCTTATTTTTTTAAATTTTGCAATGTACTATATAATCATTTCTTTATTTTTCCATCTATATTCATGCTCATTAATAACTTATTTTCACATAGGCTTGACCCTGCTCGACTTTCCCCCTGAAGGCTCTACTCAAATTCCTTATATAACTTAGATCTTTCAGCTGTCACATTTATCTTTAATGTTGCACTTATTACAGCATCGAAGAGGAAAATATTAACATGTTATTTTATAACTTGACTTGCTTTGTTTTTATAAAATGCTATCAGTATATCTGCACCTCTGGGGTTTCACACAGTAGATTGTGATAATATTGAAAGTACAGGTCCTGAGGGATAGAGCACAACTGTGTAAACATGCACCACATCATCACATCATAAGATTTAGTTTGGATACAATTGATGTATTAGCCATTGTGCACCTGCATTCTTACTACTTAGTTGAATTTTCCTAGTCTAAATTATGTTTCTTGGTTGCTTGGTGCAATTCTGAAGCTGTCTAAATAATCCCGATTGCCAGGCATGATTACATGTATGTTTCCAAATTGGACTTACATTTTTTTTTTTTCTTTGACCGTACCTTTTGGTACACATTCTAATTGCTTAACCCACACGTATTAGCCAAAGGTTGCTACAAGGGTTGACAAGGTTTAAACAAGAGATTAAGTATAAGCTGTAACCCATGGAGTACCTCAAGGATGAGTTTAAGGGTCCTTTATTTTCTAAACCATATCATTGTCAGACATGTTTTCAACTGCATTGTTAGTAAAGCTTATAAATTAACAATTAATCATCAATATTTTTATTCCGAGAGACTTGACTGAACGAA
This sequence comes from Silurus asotus, assembly GCA_024362625.1. NCBI lineage: Eukaryota > Metazoa > Chordata > Actinopteri > Siluriformes > Siluridae > Silurus > Silurus asotus. The sequence goes on from MU551670.1 coordinate 1,911,690, forward strand.
GTAGATGATGGTCCAAGGCCTTGCTCCTAGGACCAACAGTGGCAGCTTGGTTTAAACTTGCAAACATTTAATGTTGAAGTCCTAAACACTAAGCCACCACTTTTACTGCATTAAAAGAGATGTACTGTATCTGGACTAGTTTACTCCTGTATACACCACACTGAAAATTTGGACATATCTGTGCACATTACAAAAAAAAAACTATTAAGAGCATTCGATTGTCCAAATGATAAATAAATATATAAGCGAGAATTTTTTTTTTTATATTTAGGTAATATTTTATCTATATTGTAAGCAAACAAGCCTCTTGAGTTGTTGTAATCCATCTATATTCACACGGGTCTGCTGTCAGTATAGCTTACAGATTACAAAGCCTTAATGCTGCAGGCTTTAGTACACCAGTGCTTAAAGTCCTTATCTGTTGTAACGAGCTGGCACTGGTATAACAACTCTACTCTAAGAGAACACTATAGTCTGATAATGTGCTCTTATGAAGGACCAAGTCAAGTGTGTGTGCTTGTGGGTTTTTTTTGCACCAGGTTTCTGTGTACATATATGTGTGTGTGTGTGTGTGTGTGTGTGTGTGTGTGTGTGTGTGTGTGTGTGTGTGTGTGTGTACATTTGAGTGTGCATGAAAGAGATTGCGCTCAAAGATGTTTTATTTTCACAGTTTTCAGTGGCCGAGATAAATTATTTACATTTACATCATTTGGCAGATGCTCTCCTCCAGAGGGTGTTACATTTTTATTTCATTTATACGTCTTAGCAGTTGAGGTTTAGGGGCCTTGCTCAGGGAAGCAACAGTGGCTGATAAAAAAATAAGAAAACACTGATTAACTAGTTCCCCTTGTCTCTTTAACTTTTACTTATTCCAAATCACTCAAAGTTTTATTAATAACAAAATCATGTTTACAGTCCAGCTGGATCATATTTATTGGATTTAAATTACAATAGTCTGTGGACACGTGACACATGTTTGATAGTAGTGTGTAGATGTACAGTAAGGGTAAATAGGTTTACAATTCCCTACCTATTGTGATCTACGGCTGAGAGAATTTGGCTTGTGTTTTCTCATGTCATGGCTGTTCCTAGTCACACATGTAAAATATCAAGGGGCACGTATTTATTGCATATAAATGTGCTAAACAAATATTTGACAAAGATATGTATAACTACATGTGTGTTGTGTTTGCAATTGTTTGATATGTATAATGACAATGTATCACAGCCCCCATTTTTTTTTGGCAGATTTTTAGCAAGGTGCCCTATTATAGTGTTATATTAAAACTATATTGTAATGTTGCAGTATTATTGAAATGCATTTGTGCATATTGTTCCTCTGTTTTCAAAATAAATAATAATAGTGCTTTATAATTATGCTCAGGACATCACCATAACTAATGGAAGGGCACTGAGCCACATGGTATATAGATGAATAATAAATGAATTATATCGTAGTACTTATTGCTAGCAGCAAAGTGATTCTGTATAAGAATTTCATGTATAAACCAAGTGCACTGCCATGTCTCTAGGTTAATTTATTCATTAAACATTAAAAGCTGAATTGTAAATACATTTGTAGTGAGTTGCTTTGAATAAGCAGATTTGGCAAATGAGTAAGTGTAAATGGTAATATAAAAACTCTCTCTCTCTTTCTCTAGGTACAAGATGCTGAACCAGGAGGAAGGTGAATATTATAATGTGCCGATTCCTGATGTGGATGACATTAACTGGGAACTCAGGCAGAAGTTTGAGGTAAGAGCAGCTTTACTTCAATTAGACTTCTGTATGTAATGCTAATTCATTTTCATGGCAAACGCAACATATCCAATTATGTTTGAATTTTTTGCTAATAATATTGCTTTGTAATACCAATATTATGTATTGGTCCCAGACGTTTTATACTTTAAATTGTAAGCAAACAGCTGTGCTCTCAGACTATATTATATAAAACTTAGGTCACAACTTGTCCACACATAAAATCTTGTCACTTTTACTCTAACAGGAAAACAAAAAGTACATATATCATTTAAAGTACTACAAATTTACAATAAAGCACTGTACTGTCCTACATAGCATATGCAAATACATGCACTTAATGGACAAACATTTGTGGATACCTCTCCTTAAGATTTTTTATGTACTTTTTGAACATTACATTCCACATTGAGTCTTCTGGGAAGTTGCTGCACTAGATTTTGGAGTTTTCTGCTTATTCAACCACAGGTTGCCACCTCCAGCTCCACCTACTATCTTTTACTCAATGGCACTGTCACCAGTAATAGCGGACAATCTGCAACAGCCAATGTCTTTAAACCATACAACATAGCAGGTCTCACCACAGTCCTATAAACTTTCCCTTTCACTCTTGCAGATACACTTCTATTAAAAATCACTTTTGCCACTCTTCTCCACCCACTCCACCCTGCCTGCACTCTTTTCTTCACTTCTCTAATGCACTCTCCCTTACTTTTAACTTATGAACCCAGGTACCTGAACTCCTCCACCTTCTCCACCTCTTCTACCTGCACCACTCCACTTCCCTCTCTTACCCACATGACCTTCACTCCCCTTCTTTCCAGGACATACCTTTACCTATCCAGGGTCTTCTCAACCTGCTCTCCACTCTCACCACAAATCACAATATCATCCGCAAACACCATAGGCCATAAAGACTCCTGTTTGAACTCAGAGCCGATCCTTGATGCAGTTTAACCTCCACCTTAAACCAGTCTGTCGTTCCTACTGCACACTTCACTGCTGTCACACTGTCCTCATACATGTCCTTCACCAACCTTACATACTTCTCTGACACACCTGATTCCTCATTCCTCTGACACGCCTGATTCCTCACACACACACACACACACACACACACACACACACACACACACACATATATATATATATATATA
>MU551670.1:1914609-2149131 GCA_024362625.1 Silurus asotus
TATATATACACACACACACACACACACACACACACACACACACACACACACACACAGGTGCATCTCAATAAATTAGAATATTATTAAATAGTAAATAAATTAAAAAAAGTGAAACTCATATTATATCAATCATGGGGGAAGACTGCTGACTTGACAGTTGTCCAGAAGATGATCATTGACACCCTGCACATGGAGGGTAAGACACAAAAGATGTATTCAAGCACATTAATGGAAAGTTCAAAGAATGGAAAAAATGTGGTAGAAAAAGGTGAAAAGCCCATTCAAGGATTTGTGGGAGATTCACAAAGAGTGGACTGCAGCTGGAGTTAGCGTTTTGAGAGCCCCCATGCACAGACGTATTCATGGGCTACAACTGAAGCACACCTTGTGTCAAGCCACTCCTGAACCAGAGACAATGTCAGAGGTGTTTTAGCCGGGCAAAGGACAAAAAGGAATGGACTGTTGCTCAGTAGGCCAAAGTAATTTTTTCAGATGAAAGAAAAGAAAATGTTGCATTTACTTTCAAAATCAAGGTCCCAGAGTCTGGAAGAAGAGAGGAGAGGCACAGAATCCAAGTTGCTTGAGGTCCAGTGTAAAGTTTGCATAGTCAGTGGTGGTTTGGGGAGTCGTGTCATCTGCTGGATTTGGTCCACTGTGTTTTATCAAGTCCAAGGTCAGCATAGCCTTCTACCAGAAAGTTTTAAAGCTTTTCTTTGCTGACCAGCTTTATGGAGATGCTGATATTATTTTCCAGCAGGATTTGGCACCTGCCCACACTGGCAAAAGCACCAAGTTGGTTAAATGACCATGGTTTTGGTGTGCTTGACTGGCCAGCAAACTCACCAGACCTGAAACCCATAGAGAATCTATTGGATGTTGACAAGAGGAAAATGAGAACAAGAGACTAAAAATTGCAGATGAGCTGAAGGCCACTGTCAAAGAAGCCTGGGCTTCCATACCACCTCAGCAGTGCCACAGACTGACCACCTCAAATCAAATCAAATTAAAAAAATGTATTTGTCACTTACACATACATACAGGGTACGACATGCAGTGTAATGCTTTTTTACGACTGTCCGGTATGAGGAGTAAACAGTAAACAATTTAAGCATGGTTTTTGATTGTCCATAAAGTGTCCATGTGCGGTATGGTGTGGTACAAAGTGTCCATAAGTGTCCGTGTGTGGAATGATGTGGTGTAAAGTGTCCTTAAGTGTCCGTGTGCGGTATGGTAAGTGTAAAGTGAAAAAGGTCTGATGATGCAAAGAGTGAGCCAGTTTTTTAGATCCTGGGTGTTTCCTGGTTTAAACTCTGAATGGCCTGCGGGAAGAAGCTCCTCCTCATTCTCTCTGTGTTTGCTTTAAGGGAGCGGAAGCGTTTCCTTGAACGCAACAAAGAAAAGAGTCCATTGTTGGGATGGCTGAGGTCCTTCACAATCTTCCTAGTTCTGGCCCGGCACCGCGTGCGGTAGATGTCCTGCAGGTTAGGGAGCTCGGTGTGGATGGTACGTTCAGCTGAACGCACTACCCTCTGGAGGGCTCGTCTGTCCTGCATGGTGCTGTTCCCGAACCAGGAAGTGATGCTACCTGTCAGAACACTCTCAATGGTGCAGGTGTAGAAAGTCTTTAGCACCTAAGAGGGAAGTTTAAAGTCCCTTAAGCGTCTCAGATGGTACAGATGCTGCCAGCCCTTTTTCACCAGGGTGTTGATGTGACAGGACCAAGACAGGTCCTGTGTGATGTGAACACCTAGGTACCGGAAACTGTTTACTATCTCCACTGGGGTCCTGTTGATGTTTAGTAGTTGGTATGACCGCTCCTGCTTCGTGCTGAAGTCCACGATTAACTCCTTACTCTTGCTGACGTTCAGGAGAAAGTTGTTCTTCTGGCACCATCTCTCCAGTTTTTTTACCTCCTGTAGGTAGGCCGTCTCGTCCTTGTTGGAGACCAGGCCCACCACAACAGTGTCGTCAGCAAACTTGATGATGGTTGTGGAGTTGGAAGTGGCCACACAGTCATATGTGTACAGTGAGTACAGCAAGGGTCTCAGAACACAACCCTGGGGCGCTTCAGTGCTGAGGGTGAGGGTGGATGAGGTGTGTTTTCCCACCCGTATGGCTTGTGGTCTGTCTGGAAGTTAAAGATCCATTGGCACAGCGGCAGACTAAGTCCCAGGACCTCCAAGTTAGAGGTGAGTGTGGAGGGAATTATGGTGTTAAATGCTGAACTGTAGTCCACAAACAGCATCTTTGTATAATTCCCATTTCTTTGGTCCAGGTGGCTCATTGTAGTGTGGAGGAGATGTGCAATGGCGTACTCAGTGGAACGCTTCTGACGGTACGCAAACTGTAGTGGGTCGATTGTGTCTGGTAGTGATGCAGTGATAAAGTCTCTGACCAGTCTTTTAAAGCACTTCATCACTACTGAGGTCAAGGCTACAGGGCGGTAGTCGTTAAGGCAGGTGGGCTGGGGCTTCTTCGGGACAGGAACAATGGTGGACTGTTTGAAACATGAGGGGACAACGGACTCTTCCAGTGAGAGGTTAAATATCTCAGTGAACACCAGTGCTAGCTGGTCAGCGCAGGCTTTTAGAACCCGATCTGTGATGTCATCTGGTCCTGCTGCCTTCCTGGTATTCACTCTCTTGAATGCTCTCCTCATGTCATGCTCCGAGATAATTTACCTCTCCGGCTTTCTTGGCGTGCACGCTGGTTGTGCCGCTAGCGCCGCTAGCATGGTTAGCTGCAGCCTCTTAACGAGCGTAAAAGGTGTTTAGCTCATCCCGAATGTCCCTCTGGAACTTGACCCTTGCCCTAAGGTCGTCGAGCTTGTTCTCCAGTGACTGGACATTGGCTAACAGGATACTAGGTAAGGAAGCGGTGTGCACTTGCGCTCAGCCTGTTCCTGACGCCGGCTCATTTCCCTCGCAGACGCCGGTACGGGTCCGAGAGATCCTGAGGGAGAACAAAGGACGCGACCCGTACCGGCGTCTGCAAGGGAAAAGAGCCGGTGTCAGGAACAGGTGCCCTCACCTCCATGCCACGCCGAATTTAGGCAGTAATTAAAGCAAAAGGAGACCCTATCAAGTATTATGTATTTTTTTAGATAGTGAATTGGTGAGTTTTTATTAATTGTGAGCCAATATTATGTAAATATATAAACACTTGAAATATCTGTCTGTGTGTGATGAATTTATATAATACATGAGTTTTACTTTTTTACTAAAAAAAAGTAAAAGAATTACTCAAGTAGATCAAGGCTTTTGGGCTTAATTTATTGTTGTTGTAAGTACAATCAGTTTTTTTCTGCAGATGCCGAATTGCTAATCTACTCCCAAGGTCACCATGGTGACTGTAGTTTTGATTGTCATTGGCAGCATCTAGAGCTGCGGTGCCAACATGGCCTAAGCAGTCACTGCATGTTTATATGGTTCTGGCATTAGTCTGTGATTTTTTTTCTTATAACATGGGTCTGAATATTCCTTATTTTTTATTCTCTGCAATCGCTGTCATAAATGTAATCTTAATTATTGAAAGCAAACATATAGTAATGTGTATAGCAGGCAAGGTGCAGAGAACAAACACCCAACAAAATACAAGGTCGAATGTAAAAACGTGAAACTATGACTTCTTTGTATACTTTTCATGTAGTGGGCCATTAGAATTACACAGTGAACACTTGAAATACTTAATATACAGTTAAGTCCAAAAATGCATCCCAGGTAAAAATATATGTGTATTAATAATAGTGTACGTTTGGTTTGCGTATGTCAGGGATTCCCCTGCCACGCCCCCCTCGGCCGCTGTCAGAGATTCCCCTGCCACGCCCCCTCAGTAACTGACAGTCCCTCGTTATGCGTTTCACGCCATGATCACCGACAGCTGTGGCTCGTTAAGGACTAGACTATATAAACTCACGTTCTCGAGTCACAGGCTGTCGGTTCTGAAAGTGTCATGCTGGTGAGACCCGTGGCTGCTCGACCGCCAGCCCTCCCCGCTGGTTCCGGATCATAGTTCTGTTCGGTATGGATTACTCGTCTTCCCGCTGGAGTTTACGTTCACTTCTGGTTTTGCTTTTCGTTGGACTTTCCCTTTGTGTTGTGGATTCACCCCGCGATTTCAGCCGCGATGATGTGGCAGCCGAACCCAGCTTTGGATTTTCGCTGGGGATTCCGAGCTGCTGCTCGCGGTTCAAAGCCACAGAAGCCGGAGCATGAAAGCGTGGCCGCGCCACGCCCCTCCGCGAGCGCGAGGGGATTTCCGGCTCGCTTCTCCGGGAAAGGAGAAGAATTGGACGGGTTTCTGAGGAACATCGGCGAGTATGTGGAGGAAAATTTTTCGCAGTTTCCCTCAGAAAGAGCCAAGATCGCCTTTTGCATCTCTCTCCTGTCTGGTGATGCTCTGTCTAAAACCAGCAGGATATGGAGCGCCAATGGGGGCAATTTTTTTTCTGCAGATGCCGAATTGCTAATCTACTCCCAAGGTCACCATGGTGACTGTAGTTTTGATTGTCATTGGCAGCATCTAGAGCTGCGGTGCCAACATGGCCTAAGCAGTCACTGCATGTTTATATGGTTCTGGCATTAGTCTGTGATTTTTTTTCTTATAACATGGGTCTGAATATTCCTTTTTTTTTTATTCTCTGCAATCGCTGTCATAAATGTAATCTTAATTATTGAAAGCAAACATATAGTAATGTGTATAGCAGGCAAGGTGCAGAGAACAAACACCCAACAAAATACAAGGTCGAATGTAAAAACGTGAAACTATGACTTCTTTGTATACTTTTCATGTAGTGGGCCATTAGAATTACACAGTGAACACTTGAAATACTTAATATACAGTTAAGTCCAAAAATGCATCCCAGGTAAAAATATATGTGTATTAATAATAGTGTACGTTTGGTTTGCGTATGATGCCTTGTTAATAAAAAAGATCCCTGTACTCTTGTTCACCCTTAAAATGATTAAAAAACTAGTGTTTTCAGTTCTTTTTTTCCCACTCCTTCAGTGTTTGACAAGGTGCTTTTATCCTGTATAAAACATCTCAGAAAACTGTAATATCTGCACTGCTGCAGGTGCTTTTTTTCCTGTTTATACTCGTTTTTCCATGTCGAATGTGGCATTGACATCCCTGAGGTGCCAACACATCACTGAATACACTTCCATTACCATGGAAACAGGAATGTGCAAAGGATGTGTTAGCAAACATATTGTTGACAAAGCTGACATAAAGCTGTTCTGAAGAAGAACTAATTTTGTGGGGTCTTCAGTATTTATCATACATCTGTCACCAGCATCAGACCTCTGACAGGATGTAAGAACTGGATTAGGTTTCTGTAAAAAAATAAAAAATAAAATCAGTGCCCAAAGGCCTGGCAGTCTCAATGTGTTCTGCTGTGTTTGAATAAAATGCAAGATCTGCTTACATAATAGTAATAATGCAATATTCTGCAAACAAACAAAAGTTCAAAAGGACAAAGATAATTATATCTTTATCTGTAATATTCACATATCCTCACTTGTTTATCTTAATAAAAAACATTTTATACTAAAGAGGATACTATATACCAGGGTCACCAACCTTTTTAAAACTGAAAGCTACTTCTTGGGTACCGATTAATGTGAAGGGCTACCAGTTTGATACACAACGTTCACATTGGCGCTCATCCCTGGACTACCCGCATTACCAATTCTACCTGCATTATGGATTCTAACCACTCTCCGGTTCGTACTTCTCCTCAAGCCTCTGCCTTGTATAGGTCCAGACTAAATAAAGACACGTTCTTCTTCTTCTTTCGGCTTCTCCTATTAGGGTTTGCCACAGCGGATCATCCTGGTCAAGCATAATATAAGGTGGCATAATCATTAATGCAGCTACGAAACAACTGAAGTTGTAAACATGAACCTATATTTTATTACCACATGTTCTGGATCATCTAGCCAGAATGCACTTACTGAAAAATAAGAAATTACTATCTTTGCTCATTTCCTCAGTGATTTTTTAGATTTTTTGGAATTGGAATGCATTTCAATAATTATACTAAATAAATACCAGATAACTTTAAATGTGTTTTTGAAGGGTTTGGTATACAAAATGCAAATACACATCTGTTATAACCTGTATATTAATCCATGAACACATATATCCTGTTTCAAAAGCTCTGTGTGACATGGATATGCAGGCCTATGTGACCTTTCGTGGTTTTTCGTTGTAAAGCACTTTTTTCCTTTTTTATTTTTATTTATTGTTTGTCTCTATAAAAGTTTATAGACAACCTTTTTTTTTACCTTTTGCTTTTTTAATATTATATATTATAAAGAATTCCGGCCTGTAGCTATACAGGAAAATGTTCAACATAAATATATAAAGTATTCTATGGCACTAATGCGTAATAAGAAAACACAATTTTGAAATCCAGTCTTTTGTCACATATTGTAATGAAGGTTGTAAATACAGCTGATTTCACTGGGGAAGATTTGGGATTTTAGTGCCTTTTATAATTAATTAAGCATGTTTTCGCACCAGCATCATGGACAAAATGTGTGTGATGATGCGTCAATGGATGCATTAGGTCATACACTAGTTATTTTATTGATACTGTGGTCATATTCTATAAATTTTCAGACTAAGTGCAAGTTGTGCATGAAATGAGGAAGCAGGCTATATTAGACCTGCAGAAATTAGACTTGCTTTAACCTGCCATTATGGAAGAAATTTGATGACTACCCACAAAAGTCACCTGATGCACAGCAAGGATTTTGCTCCAGAATTTCACAGCAAATCTGTGATTTAAACATCTATCTGGTCATGAAAAATGGATTTTTGTATGTTTCTATGTAGCTGCTACTACTGAGTATTGACCAATAGTTTCTGACTGTATAACAAGTTTGCCTCTCTAACATTCATATTAATAGGGAAAGTGGTTGGTGAATTTAATAAATCTTTTATTTGTATAGCTCTTTTCGACATTGTGTCAAAGCAGCTTTACAGAGATACATAAAGCAGTTATAAAGTTGTATAAAAGAGTGTATATTTGTAGTGCCTATATAGCTTAGTGATTAAAATGCCTTCTGTTTAGAAGGTCTTGAGTACAAAATCCCAGCACCACCGCACTACAGCTCCTGGGCCCTTGAGCAAGACTCTTAACCTCCTAACTGCTCAGTTATATAATTGAGATAATTGTCATTTTTTCTGGGTATCTGCCACATAAACAATGGACAAAACATTTTCCCATATTTTTAAGCAATTGTGTTCAGTTAAAAAATTATTATAATTAATACAAATTATAAAAACCCTTTTTTAATTGTAAGTCTTCTGGCTTGCCTTTGTTTCTACCTGTGTGCCTACTTGTGCTTTACAGTCCCTTTTTTCGCTCCTACTTAGTTAATAAAGATGTACAGTATAGACTAACATTGCAGTTTTTCTCCTTTCTCTTAGGCCTGTCAGCTAAATATCCACTTCTTAAAGGTAGCTCTTTCTGTTCTCTGCTTGCTCCCTCACCTCTGCGAACTCATCCTCTTTTTTTAAATCCACTCTGATTTTTTTTGTTTGTGGCTGTGATCACTGCAAAGAAATCAGATTTACTAACAATGAGGCAATCATTGATTTTTTTTTACAGGGTTGCAATGCATGCACAAACACACTTATGAATTGGCACACATAGACATTCTATACTGAACAAAATTATAAACACAACACTTTTGCTTTTGCCCCCATTTTTCATGAGCTGAACTCAAAGATCTAAGACTTTTTCTATGTACACAAAAGGCTTATTTCTCTCTTCACTCTGTTAGTGAGCACTTCTCCTTTGCTGAGAGAATCCATCTACCTCACAGTTGTTCATTCGATGGCATCTGGCACTTTAGAGAGGTGTATTCTTCACACCAGACCAGATAATGACTGGTTTTCTTAGAGTATCTTTGAGTGGCCTTATATTGTGGCCAGTCTAAGGCACACCTGTGCAATAATCATGCTGTCTAATCAGCATCTTGATATACCACACCTGTGAGGTGGATGAATTCTCTCAGCAAAGAAGAAGTGTTCACAAACACAGATTTAGACAGATTTGTAAACAATATTTGAGAGAAATAGGCCTTTTGTGTACATAAAAAAGTCTTAGACCTTTGAGTTCAGCTCATGAAAAATGGGGGCAAAAGCAAAAGTGTTACGTTTATAATTTTGTTCAGTATATCTCACACACATACACACAAGCTTGTAATTGTTACTAAAGACACAGCCAACGGATGCTGATGTAAAGGTATATTACTGTGTAATATACCATGTGCAGAAGTGGTCTGCAGCATGCTTTCTATTATAGAAAATATTACTCACTACACTGAAGCATGCCTCAGTGTGCACGCAAAAGTAATGAAGCACTACAATATTCCTGCCCCTTATCCTATCTTCAGTATTACAATAAAAAAAGAATAATCTGTGCGTAATGAACATATAATAACTGCATCAATGCTGGTTACTGCATTCAATGCCGAATGAAGTTTATTTATGCATGCTTTTGGAACGTGCACTTACATGAGAACAACACTAGAGGGCACAACAAGATTTTTGTTTCATTATTTCAGAGGGCACAAAGTTGCAAAGCACTGCACTGTGGATGAGACCTGTATACTGTACAATACTATTCCTTGTATCTTGATGTGCATCTCATATATTTTTTAATTATGTAGTTATGTAACTAATGCAATCATTTACTTGATGATGGGTGTGGTGGGAACCTCTCAGTCTGAATGTATTTTACTCTTCTGTATAAAATATTAAACTGCTACAATCTGTTTAAAAATAAATGTATTTAATGTTGATTCAGTATGTAATAATAGCACATTTTGTGGTGGTTAAGTGTTATGTATTTAAATCATAGAACTAAAAGTAATATTTGCAAATCTCAGCATTATTCATTGTTAGCTCAGAGAGCAATATGGTGCAATATGTTTTATTCAATATAAATTCTATATAAATTACGTTTCCTTTTGGGTGGGGATTAGTATGAGTAGTATGCATATTGCATAGATATCAATGAACTTACCTGAGACACTGTACACTAGTGTAATATCTTTATTTACAGTTGTGAACATTATGAGCTAATGCTATGTTTTATATACAATATAATACAGTACAGGTACTGATCTAATTTAATTGAGGGCCATGGGCTGAGAATTATACCAAATATTATAGTTAAATTAAAGGTCCAATTGTCCATATTATAATATTTATAAATAAATAAATAAATACTTTACTCTGTAAGCCAATTAACTAACAAGCTTTAAGCGCTAATTCAGTAAAACATATAGCACAGTGAAAAAAAAATCATATATATTTCAAATGCCATTTTCCCCCTTTTTATCCTCTTCCAAAGATAAAAAAGGAAAAATGGCATTTTAGAAAAATAAGAAATATATATATATATATATATAGTTTTTTCTAAAACTGAGGCAACATTAGAGGAACACATATATCCAGTTGCAAAATATTATTTTAATAGATCACAACTGATCACTCAATGACTTTGTACTTATAATACTAACTAGATTCAGGACAGAACATGATTATGTTAAAATTAAGTGTAACATGACTATTCTATACAGTTCCTGTCAGCTTGTTCACTGCGACTTTATTAATCCTCCAGAGCCAGGTACAGATGCTGGAGCATATTATCACTCTCAATAGAGAATAAAGCAGAAAGTAAACATATTTAATAAAATAATTTAGGTCATTATGTCAGTTCAGTAACCAAAACAAAGGGTTCTTTAAATTAAATAAAAATCTAAGAAGTATTTGTTAAAACAAGCCACAAGAGAAACTGTTACAGAAGCTGCAATGGTCCATGTATAAAAACCTGAAGCCTTTTTTTATTTATTGATGTTTTGACACAATATTTTATGTGTCAGAGTGGTTGGTTTTACTTGTTCTGTCTACATCTCGATTATGGTCATCTGGTGAGCCCAGATGAGCATCTCTTATAGAAGGACCAGATAAAATGAGAGAAAAAGAAAAAAGAAAATCAGAGAGGAAGCAACATAATGAGTATATTCGTACGCGTGTGTGTGTGTGTGTGTGTTGCTCCAACAGTTTCACATTTCTTCGTTGGTAAAGCCATGTGAAGCTGTGAAATGGGAGAAAGAAGGGGAAAATGAATGAAAGAAAGGGAGTAATTTTGTCTTAGAAGATGGAGGGTGTAATTTGAGGCTATAAAAGGTCCTTATTAACACTGTCATGAGGACGAGATGAAAATCCACACCCCTGGCTGAAAGTGCAACACGATACAGCACAAATTGTATGACTCATTGTGAGCCATATTAAAGGGTTCTTGTCATTACTTCTTTGTGATTCCTTATTTTATTTTATTTTCTTATCTTTATCCTTCATAGTTCTCTTCCTGGAAGTGGAGGAAGGTCTTTAAGAACACAACCAAGAAATCAACATTTGTATTTGCCAAATGGATGCTAGTAATGAATGACATGTCCAGTTTGCCATTGCTCTTTATTACTTAAAAATCGATTTGGGTATTAATTGACTTGTCATGTACTGTAGTAGTTGAAAGGCTACAGTAAAATAAAACAATCAAAAATCTCACTCATTACAACCGTAGTGAGACGAGAAGCATCTTAGAACATATATCACATCAAAGCTTCAGATAGATGGGCAACAAAATCAGACTATGTCAAGTTCTACTGCTAGCATCCAAGAACAGAAATCTGAGACTGTCATCTAAATTGGAAAATTGAAGATTCAATTCAAGTTTTTAATGTCAACCTTTAATTCTGTATTCAATGTATTAGGTTTACAGGACAATGGTGTAATATACAAGCTTGCAAGAGCTCGATATACCCACTGCACGAAATGTGAATAGTGATAGTTAATAGTGTAGCAAAAGAAACTGTAATTATACACATATATGTTACTACTAGCTACACTCAAGCTACACACTAGGTAATTTCTGTATTAATAGACTAGTAGCTGTTTTTGAGTTTCAGGTGCTCAATTTAACTTTGCATTTCTACCACATAAATAAAACTTAAATTTTACCGAAAGGATGTAAGAAATATCATTGTTCTTTGATTAGTTTAGATCTGTTCAATGATTAGGTAGACTGTGTTTGTATGTATGCATAGTAAAAACTCTTTATTTTTGTAGAAAGCAAAACTGGGCCCAGGCAAGAAAATGATCACATCAGACCACCGGCGCTTCAGTTATCCATCCAGCAACATGGACAGGGTCCGACTTAATGACTTCCATTTCCTGGCACTTCTTGGAAAGGGCAGCTTTGGCAAGGTCAGCCTGCATTTCAGCACTCAAGTCAGCTTGATTAGTGTAAATGTAGTAGACTCATTTGTTAGCAGGTGGCAGAAAGAGATTAAGCTAACCATCCCACTTCATCTTAACTCAAATTTAACTAATAAAGCCCGGTACCTGTTATGATAGAGCGGTGGAATCATGCTAACTCTCCTACATCGGCTAAAAACAATTTTTTTTTAAACTTGGGTTTCTTAGCAAAGATCAAATGTGATTTTTCTAAATTCTCTGCTAGATTCTAGTCTATATTAGTTTTTTTATATGCTAGCATTCTGGCATCTGAGGTAGTATTTCTTGTTCTCTTACTGTTGTGATAAATAGACCACAAAATAATTATATCCAAGTGTATATTTTAAACATAAAGTAAATTACTTTTTAAAAACAAGCATAAAATAATTAATTATATAATCTGGTTTTAAAAATGTACAGTATCTCACAAAAGTGAGTACACTCCTCACATTTCAGTAATTATTTTAGTATATTCTTCTAAAAGGACAATACTATAGAAATGAAACTTGGACATATTTTATTGTAATCATCGTGCAGCTTGTATAGCAGTAGAGATTTACAGTCTCTAAAAATAACTCAACATACAGCCATTATTGTCAAAATAGCTGGCAACAAAAGTGAACACACCCTAAGTAAACATGGCAAAACTGTATCCAAACTGTTAATATTTTGTGTGAGCACTATTCTAATTTCCCTGGGCATGGAATTCATCAGAGCTGCTTGCAACAACAGGTTGTTGCTGGGATTCTCTTCCACTCCTTCATAATGGAGCTGCTGGAAGTTAGACACATGGTGCTTCTCCACCTACCGCTTGAGGATGCCCCACAGGTGCTCAATAGGGTTCAGGTCTGGCGACATACTTGGCCAATTCATCACCTTCACCTTCAGCTTTCTCAGCAAGGCAGTTGTCACCTTGGCTGTTTTTAGGGTAATTTTGATGTTGGAAAAGCTTCAGAATGTCACAGTACATGTTGGAATCCATGCTTTTTTCAATGAACTGCTGCTTTCCAGTACCAGCAGTGCTCATGCTGCCCCAGACCATGATGCTACCACCACCATACTCGACTGTAAACAAGACAATTATTTCACCAGGGTATCACCACACATGCTGAACACGATCTAAGCCAAACAAGTTTATTTTTTGTGTCATCAAACTATAGGACATAGGACCAGTAATTCATACTGTTGGACAGGTTGTTTTCAGCAAACTGTTTGCAGGATTTCTTGTGAGTCAGCTTCAGAAGAGGCTTTCTTCTGGGACGACAGCCATGCAAACCGACTTGTTGCAGTGTGGGCGTATGGTCTGAGCACTGACAAATGGACCTTCTGCTTCTGCAACCTCTAAATCAATACTAGCAGCACTCCTGCATATGTTTTTTGAAGCCAGATTCTGCACCTGACGCACAGCACGAGGACTTAACTTCTTTGATTGACACTTGCGAGGACTGTTCAGAGTGGAACCCATCTTGGAAAACCTCTGTATGATCCTGGCCACTGCACTGTAACGCAGTTTCAGGTTGTTACTGATCTTCCTATACCCTCAGCATCTTTGTGGAGAGCAACAATTCTAATTCTAAAATCCTCAGAGAGTTCTTTGCCATAAGGTGCCATGTTGAATGAATAGAATAGAATAGTACTCAAAGCATCAAATTTTAACTGCTCTAATACAAGATACACAAATTTGTATGGTCCTGTCAAGCAAACAAAAACATGAACACGATGAATAGGACATGCAGCTGTTAACACTTAGTGTGTGCTCACTTTTGTTGCCAGCTATTTGGACAATAATGACAGTATATTGATTTATTTTTAGAGGACAGTAAATCTGTACCACTATACAAGCTGCACATTGACTACTCTAAAATATATCCAATTAAAATTTCGATAGTATTGTCTCTTGAGAAGGTATACTGATGTATATATAAAATGTAATGCTCTTGCACTACTTCTTTAGTGTTATATGTATATGTAAAATGTGTGTGGTGTGGTAATCTACTAAAAAAGGAGATTGAAAAAAATGCTGTCAAGATTATTTTCATGATTTCAAATTTTACTTATGATTACAGTTAAAAAAAAAATGCTGGTCTTTGTTCAATTCACCTAGCATCTCTTTTTAAGAGCTTGAGTCTGTGATCTCCATACAGGTAATGCTGGCAGAGATGAAATCCACAGAGGAGCTGTACGCAATTAAGATCCTTAAGAAGGACGTTGTGATCCAGGACGATGATGTGGAGTGCACTATGGTTGAGAAGAGGGTGCTGGCGCTTAGAGACAAGCCACCATTCCTCACCCAGCTCCATTCCTGCTTCCAGACAGTGGTAAGAAATGGAATGAGAGAAAGTTATCAAGGGAGATGAAGGTGTTGGAGTAAAGAAAGCGTGAATAAAAAAAAATGTCTTTGGAAAGTAACGAGTACATTGACTTGCACTTGTAAAAAAATGTTTTTTAAGGATCCTTTGAATGGTTGACCTTTTTTTACTGAAAGGAAAGCTTTTGGAAATGGAAATGGTGTGCATGTTTTAAAGCACATATCAATATATTATATAGTGCATTGGTTACTTTACAGCTTAACAGTTTTATGAAAGCATCATGTAGAATATTCAACACATTTCATAAATTTCTTGTCCTACTCCAGGTTGAAATAGTATTTTGGGTAAAATATCTCTTTCAACTAAAATTTATTTTCGAAGCACTAAATAATTCTATTCAGTACACCACTGATAATATTGCAAAGGCTCAGACATTTATTTTGTGTTTGATATAAATTGAAGACATGTGTCTTTTGAGACAATAGATATTGAAAAATTGTGGTCTGCCAAGGACAAAAAAGGTGGACTGCAAAGAAAGAATTTTTCGAGAAAAATATCTGAAAATGAAAATGAAATATATATATTTTTGGTATCTACAGAGAAACTATTTGCTGTGGATAAACAAAATTTGGCACTTAACTACACATTACATGATTATTTTTATTCAGAGTTAATAAGGTTTTTCTACTAGTTTGATTGGGATAAATATGTATAGCTGAATGTATAAAATCTAATCCTTAAATATACATTTATGATTTTTTCGGAATATATATTTCTCTACATGTCATGTACGTGTGTGTGTCTATAAAGGCGTCAGTGGGTGGGATATTTCAACAGGTACAACAGGGCATGCTCAGTAATGGCATCCTGACCATGGAAAATGCAGTGTGCTCCTCCACATGACTTCATATATTATTAAACAATATGTCCATAAATGCTACAATGAAGTATTCAGAAAATCTCCAGCCATCTGTCACTATTACGTAGGATTGCAGGTTAATAGTTAAATTACATTCCTCTCACTGCAGTATAGAGATCAATGAAAATGTTATTTAAAAATTATATTATATTAAACTGATGTAAATAAGACTGTGCTGCTTTATAAAATTTCTGTTAAAATAATCTGATTGTAGAATTATTGTTGTCAGTAACACAAAAAAATTCTCTACAACTTTGAGTAATATTATTTTGAAGAGTTGCTCTCTGACTTGATTTGCAGGATCGGCTCTATTTTGTGATGGAGTACATTAATGGAGGAGACCTGATGTACCACATTCAGCAAGTCGGCAAGTTTAAGGAGCCACAGGCCGTGTAAGAGATTACTTTATTATAATGAGTGATGTTAGATACACTATATGGACGAAGTTTGTGGACACTATACATTTTGTATTTGCTTTTGAAGCATCCCATTCCACATTTAGTCCCCACTTGCTGTTATAGTAAACTTAATTTTTCTGGGAAAAGTATGGTGTCCATATAGTGTAGTTTAGTTCAGCTATGGAAGCATATTGTCAATCCACTTACATCTCTCAGCTTTTGCATTCTGTTCACTTCAGTTTGCATCCAAGTAAATATGGGCAAAAGCATGTGGAACTTTCACACACACTTCATAAACACCAAATCACTTTCTATTTAGAGAATAATCTTATAGAGAGAGTAACACAGAGAAAGCACATACTAACAGAAAGTAAAAAAATTGGTCTCTTTTTCAAGTCTCTCATAAACATTTTCACCAGTACACACAATAAACACACAGAATCCCTATGCATACCTAGAACTGGATTGCATCTTTGGCTGGCTTGATGTATGTATTGTGCTATGGAACTAAGATTTGTGTATTAGTTCGCAACAATTAAAGGTTACAAATGAGGTATTTGTGTGTCATTTATATCCGTATATTTGTTGTGTGTATTCAAATGTGTGCAGTGTATATTTGTATATTGTGTATACAATAATATGCAATATACGATAGTGTATATTGTGTGTTTATAGGGTATATCCATCCTTCTGTTACTCAATTTTTTTGTAAATTATAAATAATAGTTAGATTTATTTTAGTTTAAGGTGGAGTTTGGACTGAATCAAGGATCGGCTCTGAGCCCTTTCTTGTTTGCAGTGGTGATGGACAGGTTGACAGACGAGGTCAGACAGGTCTCTCAATGGACTATGATGTTTGCGGATGATATTGTGATTTGTGGTGAGAGTAGGGAGCAGGTGGAGAAGAGCCTGGAGAGGTAGAGGTACACGCTGGAGAAAAGGGGAATGAATGTCAGTAGGAGTAAGACAGAGTACATGTGTGTGAATGAGAGGGAGGGCAGTGAAATGGTGTGGTTGCAGGGAAAAGAGGTGGAGAAGGTGGAGGAGTTCATGTACCTGGTGTCAACAGTGCAAAATAATGGAAAGTGTGTTAGAGAAGAGAAGAAAAGAGTGCAGGCAGGGTGGAGTGGGTGGAGAAGAGTGGCAGGAGTGATTTTTGATAGTTGGGTATCTACAAGAGTGAAAGGGAAAGTTTATATTACTGTGGTGAGACCGGCGATGTTGTATGGTTTAGAGACATTGACATTGAGTAAAAGACAGGTGGTGGAGCTGGAGGTAGCAGAGTTAAAGATACCAGGAGTGACCAGGATGGACAGGATTATAAACGCGTTTATTAGAGGGACAGCGCATGAAGGACATTTTGGGGGACAAAGTGAGAGAAGCTCGATTGAGATGGTTTGGACAGAGGTTTGGTGCAGAGGAGGGACATTCGGTACATTGGTTGGAGAATGCTGAGAATGAAGCCACCAGGAAGAAAGAAAAGAGAAAGACCAAGGAGGAGATATGGTGAGGGATTTGGTGACGGAAGACATGCGGGTAGTTGGTTTGAAAGATGTAGAGGACAGATGGGTAAGGAGACAGATGATCCAGGCGACCCCCAATGGGAGAAGTCAAAAGAAGAAAAAAAGTTATACATGCATTCTCACACCATAAATTGTTGTTGTTTAAATACTTTACTCCAATATTAGTTCAGTGTATTTAATTTGCTAATTTAACTTTTATTACACGACCTCATAGGTCATTTAATAATCCTTTTCTCTGTGTCAAAAGTTTGTGTTGAAATATTTTCATTTGTTTATTAAAAGCTGACTGTGATTCTGAGAAATCAGCAAAACATTTCTAAGTCTTTTTTTCTATTTTCTTATCCAGGCTTATCAACTGTTTATTATGTGTTTGCAGGTTCTACGCTGCTGAGATTTCCCTGGGCCTGTTTTTCCTGCATAGGAAGGGAATCATCTACAGGTAGGTATACTCTTGCACAAAATGATCCCATTTTCATAGTAGTGGAAGCCACGCTAAACCAGTACTCTTAGGTCTATACATGTAAAAAACAGTTAGACAGTATTGCAGTAGTTACATTACAGTGCACCTTGCTAGCTTTTTTGCAGATGATGATTTTAAAAAATGATCAAAAAGTTTGCATACACATATACAGTTACTGTATATCTTAATCATATTCCTGAGATTTCTTTTATAAAACATTAAAGCATTGTACGAAATAAAAGCTTGATTTATTTAGGATACGGTTATATTTCTGCCTAAACTGCATTAAGCATGTGTTCTATAATTCAATATTAATATTTCAACATTTATATATCAACCATTAAAAATCTTCTTATTACAGTGTGTTTCCTAGTACCCTTCCTGACATGGGTTCTGATTGTTACTATATTAATGTATTCGGGTCAGTGAATTGATCTCTGTGAATTAGAGATGAGCTATTTTTCTATCTGTAACAATGTAGGTAATAGTTTGAGACAAGTCCACACCCTGTCATGGTGATGCAAGTCTGATGCAGTTACACAGCTTTAAAGAGTTCAAGGCAGACAAATCCAAATATGACAATTAATAGCAGAGTCACAAAGATGCACAAGGTCAGGCTATTGCAAACAGTGTAAAACAAAACAAAAAAAAAACAGGCACAAAATTCTGTTTTATTCTGTCAACATTGAGCAATATCATAAAGCAGTTTTACAGAAATGAACAAGTTAAGAGACAAATATCATCTAAATAGTATATCGTTTCAATATTTTTGTGGTTATCAACCATTTACTGATCAAATCTTAAAGGAAAAATGGGAATTGTTTTGGACGGTCCTTGTGAAACCTTGTGAAATGCAGAACAATTTGTAATTGAGAGTATTATTTCTACTGTCAAATTTCTATATCCCTGCAGTTTAACTGTAATTAGGACTGAGTTTTTCTCTTCTTTAACAGTAGTGCATGGGGATTAAGACTGATGATGGAAATAAAGATGGTCAGTTCCTATATTTGGTGTTGTCATGTGACTAAGATTTAAAAAATCCCCATGTTTGCTGTTAATGCAAGGAGGCTCAATGGGAGCCAAATGCATTGCTAGAATGTGAATAAATGCTACATTTCAGTGTGATTTGACAAACACATGCTGTACTGCAGGTGGCTGATGACAACAGTATACTGATGCTATAGTGCAAGACTTCGCATCTGCGTAGTGTCAGGCTTATGACACTTACGAAGATATATTGCTCATACCCTGATTAATAGAGAGGGAGAGGAGAGGAAAAAAAGCAAGGCTGTTTTTCTGTTACATTTCGGAGCTTTTTTTTGTTCAGTCCCCTTCTTTTGATCCCTGACAGAGCAAAAACATCTCTATTAATAATGCTCCTTGATGCTGCTGAAGAGTGGCACACACACACACACCACACACACACATACACACAAATATACACACCCACACAGGGCTACTACAGAGCTTTTTTGCTTGCAGTACCCACAAGGACAAGATGTCCAGTGAAGAAATAAAAGACTGAAAATAGGATCAAATAGATTAAGAGAAATATACATTTCTGTAACAGGTCTTTTGAGATTTGCTTTCATTATATAAATAACTATTTTTCCATATTGAAGCATAAGGATATACGTTCATGAGTAGGCTTGAAATCACATCTATCTGTCTACAGCATGCTTTTGTGATGTTCTTTATTCATCTCTTCCCACTGCAATAGACATAGGTTACAATACACAAATGCCAGCTCAATACATCTACCTGAACTATAACTGAAATTCCTACTTGTCAGCTTGGGGTAGTTATTCTTATCTTACATTTAATCATGGCCCTTATTCTGTCCACTAATGTCCTACTCGTCTTGTATTTTCCAGAGACCTGAAGCTTGATAACGTGATGTTGGACTCAGAAGGTCACATAAAAATAGCAGATTTCGGCATGTGCAAAGAGAACATGTATGAGAGTATGACAACACGTACCTTCTGTGGTACTCCGGATTACATCGCTCCAGAGGTAAGACATCAGGGAATGGGGACAGAGTAAGATGGGGTGGGAATTTGGTGGGAATTGCAGGTGGCTTTATTACAAAATAGACAACATTGAAGACTGTAGAAATCACCAGAGGTTTTGAAATTACTATTGCACAAAGCTAACCAAGCATAAGTGCATGGAAATAGCTGTAGAGAAGCACAAGCACTAGATTTATTTCTAGTCACAAAAGATGTGGAATTCAATCATGAACACTATAATGGACATATGGCAGGAGAACTTTAAAGAACTTTTTGTTCATAGCCCAACCCCTTATTGGTCATTCATATTCAAGCTCTCTTTTTCAGAATAAGAGATTAGCTTTAAGAATTTTTATTTTTTTTTATTCGACCCAATAAGAACATTTACATGGGCAAATTGAATGCTGAGGAGAATTGAACAATCACTTCAAACACAAAGGCACACAGGGAGTGACTTTCTGACTTTTTATATGACTGCAGTTCCATAAAAATAGAGAATTCATATGTGCTCAACATGTAAATGGTACCTTTTTTTTTATTTAATTTTTTTATAGAAACTAGTGGATTATTATAATGGAGAGAGAAAAATGAACACTTACAAGTAATGAATTTGCAGTGAAAGTAAAGACAAAGGCATATCCTACTAAAACCATCTTGGATCAGATTAAAATTATATAAAAAAGATAAAAAAATAAGATTTTAGAGCGCAAATGGGACTTTTCTATTCTTTAACTAAAGTGTCATAAGAGTGGTACTGAGCAAATCGTGTATCTTTGTTGTCTTTGTTATTTACATGTCCTTCTTTATTCCATAATCAGTTTGTTTCATCAGCATTCTATAAGAAAACTGAACGCTTGTTCCATGCTACTGCTTTCCACAAGCACATTTTTTAATTATCTAAATCAGTTGCATCTCTTTAAAGATTTTGACAGAAATAAATGTTAATATGCATTGTGGTGTTCTTTGGAATACAATAGTTTAATTTGAGGCCAGTCGCTTATTGTTGAGCCGTGTTGTATACCAACTGACGGGTTAAGTGAGGTACATATTATATTAAAATGGTTGATTTTTGTAATTCAGCTTGTGAGATAAGACTATTCTGGCCATGCCCATGTCAAACTGACACACCACTCTAACACCTTGTGTCTGAGAAAATGAAACCCAGCTGCACATTCTTCTTGTAACATACAGAGACAGTAGGCATAAAAATAGGCAGATTTATTTTACTGCAATCTGTGTATGTATAAGTTGCATATCAGTAGGAATATGTATCTTCCGTCTGTGTCTAAAAGTCTTTCACTGCAAACCAACTAAAACAGGAAGAGTCATGTATATGCATGGAGGGCTGTGCATGTTAATCCAAAATGGCTCAGCCTGCGTTATTGTAAATAATTAAATCCTGACCTGAGTCTAAACTATTTGGAAAGATCTTAATTTAATATCAAGTACATGTTTCCAATAAAATCATTAAAAAGATTTTCATGCACATGTACTGTATGTTATTTGTGAAAACTGAGGCTATTGTTATTATTGCTCTGGATGTCAGAATTCAAAATAGGCTGAAAAAAAATTCTTAAAAACAAAACACACACACACTTTGTCAATCCTAAAATAACAAGATTTGCTACAGATTTCAGTTCCTATCCCAGTGTCTCCACTTGTTGGTCTATTTTGTTCAACACAGATGTCAGTTCTTGTGATTATTAATACACTCACTTGCATGCCCTTTCCAATATCGTACAGCAAAGATCAGGATGCTTTTTGATAGATATATATATATATATATATTGTATAAATTAGAATGAATAGTATTTAGATATTACATTATTTAAAATGAACTTTTATCTCTTACAAAGAAAGAATTGGCTTGATTGATTCACATTCTGCTAATACGTATTATTATGCATCTGTGTGTCTATTTTAGGGAGTAGTGTGCAGGAAGACTATACATTGTTAAATAGAAATAAAATCTAAAGTCAACTGATCTACACCACTGTATTTTAAACCACACTACAAAGAACATACATGAAGAATAGAAAAACAGCATAAATTATCCAAACTTATTTGTATGTGAATATCACCATTGCATAATCGCAAACATGTTTGCTCTTTACCTGTCTGCAGATCATTGCATATCAGCCTTATGGAAAATCAGTGGACTGGTGGGCCTATGGTGTCCTCTTGTATGAGATGTTGGCTGGTCAGGTATGTTTGTATATTTTTTTTTTTCAGCCTGAAAGATCACCAAAGGTTAAAGTGGTGAAGCCAGAAATTAATTTCAAAGGAGATTTTTGTGTCAAGTTTCAACTTATAATGATAAACGAGACACACTTCTGCATTTTGGGTGAATGCCAGACAGTAGTAGGAGTAGTGGTTGGAAATCATTTGTTATTTAATCATTTATGGATCGTTCCAGCGAATCCGCCATAGCATTAAAACCACCTGCCAAATATTGGGTAGGTCTGCCTTGAGCTGCCAGATTCCATCCATCAAGGCATAGACTTCACAAAGTGTGCTGTGGTATCTGGCACCGTGATGTTTTCAGCAGATCCTTTAAATCCTGTAGGTTGTACATGGATTAGATGTGTCCGACACATCCCACAGATGATTAGATTGAGATCTGCGGAATTTTAGAGGCCAAGTCATCCTGAACTTAGTAAAAATTTAAGTACAATTTAAACATAAGGTTATTTTTAGAGAAATGAAAGTGTTGTATCCAGGAGAGATTATCCACAGCCACATGAGGTGAGTCACAAAGTGCAAAAAGCTGCAGATAAAATATGACGAACAGAACAGCATCAGGATTTCAGCTTGTGGTTAAATTTATAAAATATGAAACTTGATTAAATTCATTAAACATCCACACACAAGGTATGTTTTATGAATTTAAGGGATGTTCAGAAGCTTTAAGATCTAAACATGATATAACTGGAAGATATGGTTATACCAATTCGCATATAAATATGGTTCAAAGCACAGCTACTACAGTATGGAACATGAGACAATACATGTAATGACTCTGTAAACCTGGATGTTTTTTTTTTTACAAACTACAGCTAAAAGTAGTTTGCTACAGCTACAGCTTCTCTTGTACATTATGGACAGTGCAAGAAATTATGAAGTTCCCAAATAATAAAGCTACTAGGAAATGTTTTTTCCCCCTGACATGACCCAGTTGACCTACAACATTCTAGCATAATTATCAACTGATTCTCAGTAGACTTACCTCAAACTGTTAAACAACTTTAGATCATCAACACTTCCATTCTGGTAGACTTCACACTTCTCTAATGTGTTCTTTTATCTTCTGGAAAAAGACACTGTCTCTGTTTCTGTTTCATAACAGCCCCCATTTGATGGTGAGGATGAAGATGAGTTGTTCCAGTCCATCATGGAGCACAATGTCTCCTATCCTAAATCCATGTCTAAAGAAGCTGTGTCCATATGTAAGGGGGTGAGTACAACTCTAACTTTCCCAATTCCTGACCTTTAGCAAAACAATTCTCAAATTAGCATGTAAGGACACCACTGTGTAATACTCCCATACACACAGAATCAAACAAGAGCCGAGAGCCCATTAAATGGGTAAGATAGTCAGTATATAGTGTCAGCATACTGTGAGAATAGATAACTGAGGGTAGTTATATTGTTACAAATACAACCTATATATGATATGATATATGATATGATATGATTTATAAGATTAAATTTATGTAAACATTTATTGAGATTATTCCTTTATTTCTGTCTCTTTCTTTTAGTTGATGACAAAGCACCCATCAAAGCGACTCGGCTGTGGTCCAGAAGGTGAAAGAGACATTAAAGAGCAGGCCTTTTTCCGCAGAATTGACTGGGAACGACTGGCCAACCGAGAGATTCAGCCACCATTCAAACCCAAAATTGTAAGTGTGTGTGTATGTGTGTGTTCAGTATGTGTGTGTCTATGTCTATGTGTAGCCATGATGTTTTAATAACTGAAAAACCTGTTTATCATACCCCTAAGTGGTTTCTGTCCTTGTTGTCACAAAGTTAAGAACACTCAATTGTATAAAATTATTATAACTGCAAAGGGTTTAATGAACAGGTGTTCACAAACTTTTGGCAAAAAAATTGCCCATTTTAAGAGAACCAACCTCACGTCCTGAACTTCACATTATGTATATAAGAAAGCTTAATGTTAGCTAAAACTCATATAAACATGGCTGTCTCAATGCATTGTTCTGATTGGATATGACTTGGCCTTTAAGAATAGGCACGTAAAGGAGCATGAGCTTATCTGCCTGAAAGCCATTCTTACAGTAGCACGAAATAGCTTCTTTATCTAAGAATTTGTGTGGATATCAATTAGAGAAACATAAGAGAAAGGCCTGGTGTTTTATTTGAGACAATTGTGATGTTTGTAGAATTTAAAACCACATTGTAGTGGTGTTAATATTCATGATATTAATATAAGTAAATTGTTACTGTCCTGCTACAGTATACAAACATATATGGGGCACATATACTGCCTTTTGTATCATAGAGTAAGAAAAGACAGTGTGTATAAAATGTGGATATTGAGAATAAAATAAAAATAAAATGGGAAAAATAAAAATAACAAAACACTCAAAAAGGTTATGCGACTAAAATACACACCTAGGTAAAGTGCATGAACTAAATTAATTCCCTTGTAAAACATACCATCTTTTTGTTACAGTGTGGAAAAGCGGCTGAGAACTTCGACAAGTTCTTCACACGCACCCAGCCCATGCTGACCCCACCAGACCAGCTGGTCATTGCCAACATCGACCAGAGCGAGTTTGCCGGCTTCTCCTTTATCAACCCGCAGTTCATCCACCCATCAGTGCATGGAAGTGTCGTATGAGACAGAATCGAAGTGTAACTCCCCAAACACATGGATGATGAATATAAACTCAATCTCTCTGTATACTGTTTATGACCCTTTAGCAGAGCAGTTTTGAAAGTGCGGGTTTTAAATGGGATGATTAATGACTGAACGGCGAAACAGGATAACCAGCTTCACACGGTGCAATACAATAAATAGGTAACAATGATTCTGAAATCCTTAACGGTTTGATGGCTTTAGTGCAACGATACCACCACAGCCTGCTTTGTATCTGGTTATGTATATGTCAAGTCAGTGTGTATTAATAATGCAATATAATTGACCTTAAAGTATTTGACAAGGAAGTATGAGAATAGGGGTGTGTTGATTCAATTGGAGCAGTGGAAAATATCCGGAAACACGTGTAGAACTGGTGAAATCGTTTCAAGGTACAATACATTAGTTTTTACCCCTGAATCCAGAGCCTTGCCATTCTGTATGTATGAGGCATGTTGACA
This sequence comes from Silurus asotus, assembly GCA_024362625.1. Classification (NCBI taxonomy): domain Eukaryota; kingdom Metazoa; phylum Chordata; class Actinopteri; order Siluriformes; family Siluridae; genus Silurus; species Silurus asotus. Next base: position 1,938,887 of record MU551670.1, read on the forward strand.
TGCTTGACTTGCTTTATTTTGTTTGCATTGTCAGTTTTCCTTTTATCTACTGCCATTTCTAAACTTCCTAAAATAAATAGACAAGTATACACATATATATTTGTATATCAAATAAAAAAGATGATCTATTGTTATAGGCGTGCCAAAATGAGGGTGTATCAAGAGATTTTATAACTCTCACTATGACCATATATTAATTTCGTACTTATGGATGTTGCTTTTCATGTTTTGTTCATTCAGACTCGGAATAATTTGCTTTGTGCTACCGTTTGCAGCATGAAAGTCCTCAAATGTACGTTCGATTCCCTATGACATTTTGTTTGAGCTGGTATTTGCATCAGCAAGCATGCTGTATACTGTAACACCCAAGACAGAGAGCAAACAGTGTGCTCTCGTACACACTGTAGAGCTGCATGACACAGAGCTGTTTCTTTCTTTTAATGCTGACCTTTGATGCAGAGTGACCACCCTGATACCTTCCAAACAGACAGTCGTTTACCTTCAAATAAATGAATCACAAGTTACACACAGTGCGCATGCATAGTAGTCTACCAGCTAACGCATAGTCTAAAGTCCAGTGATGAAAAGTGTTGGCTCCCCATGATCGTGAGCGGTTTGCTGTTCTGAAAATGCACAATGCAATTCTATGATGCATGTTTATTTCTCTGTTTGTAGAGTCCATTAGAGAACCCAATAGACCAGCAACAATCTTCAGTATCAAACCTGCTTGCGTTATACCGTGAGACGAAGTGTGTTTCTGTACTTTTTCCCGTGATGGATTTTGTGTTCTCCTATATGCGCTGAAATTCTTCCCTCCTTCTTTTTCCGAATGCATTTTTACTTTTTTCCTACGTTCTTTGCTCTCTATGGATAGTTTCATATAAAGAAGTATGTTTACTGTTACATTAAAGCAACACTATATCAACCATTTTTTTGTAAATACAGAGGCTGTTTTAGGAGAGAATTAACGTTAACTGTAGATTTTATACCAAGAACTGAATGTGCTTTTACAACATTAGTTGGTTTTGACAGATCTGTATGCTTTAGATAATTTGATTAAAGGAGACTAGTTTGGCAGAAACTTTGATAGCTTTGGTATTGGCGAACCACGTTATATATGTATTTCCTGTATTAATCTGCACTTTTTTTGTCAATGTTTCTGAGAGAATATAAACAAAGATGCAGTATCTAGGTACAGGCACAGTGTTTATACATGTGCTCCTGCACGTTGTATTTCTTTTTCATTATGTGCATGTGTGGGTTCAGTCGGGCAAACAGAGCATGTAAATTGAGTGTTAAACCGAGAAAACCAACCATCTTTAGGAATGGCTGTGTCATGCCAAGTACAAACCCTGTGCCCTTTACTTTCATGTTGTGATTTTTGTTTCCATCTTGCACTTTCATCCAGCCACTGAATGAAAAACAAGACTTTTCTTGTGCAGTCCAAAACTTGTGCAGCCAGATTTCATTTCTTTCAAGAACTTTATCATTAATTCCTTTATTGTAACACATTGACAATTTTAGATGGATACGTTGGATTATTGGTTTCCATAAGTGTCCCATGAACTGCTTTTTGCAAGATATTGGACATATCTTGAATTTAGTATGTCATGAAGCTTCACAAAATTGTCCATTATATCTTGGAAAAGATACATAGTTTGCAAGACTATTTGAATTGATCAGTGGTGCAAATAATTCGTTAAATCACGTCTACTTGTTGTGCAGATTTGTCATTAATTTAAATATAAATACACCTGGTCTCGGAAGGTCCCAGTGCTCGTTCTAAAAGTTCAGGACAAATTTCTGAAAACGTATGAGTTTGGTTATAAAATATATTTCAAACTCTGAATATGTCAGAAAGCGCAATTTATTATTAAAAATGAATGAAATATGACATACTGGGACTCTGCAGTGAGGCCATCCATCAAGTCCATTAAGTGACCAGATAAAGTGGGCATTAATTAGAGAATGTAATAAAGTTCAAGGCGTTATAGCATATTTAAGTAGTTAAGACTTAAAACTCTTGCTTCGTTTTCCAGTAATGTGTCTCGAATCAGAATCAGAAATAGCTCTAATGGTACTAATATCAAAAATTCACATTTAGTATGAAACTCTGAATCTTTGTCCATTTGCTCTTCATACATTTGTGCCATAAAAATAAAATCAGATTACCAGTGAGAATGACCCATCAGGAATCCATTTCCCCCAACCTTATACCTCAGGATGTTTCCACACACGTGCACTATCAATGTGCCAATGTTTTTAGTGGATTACTGTCTACTTGGGTATTAAGTAGTGGATTTCTCCACTTTGTTAATTGGAATTGGACAGAAATCACTGGTTTGGGTCTCTCGCCATTCAACAGCAGTGTTCTGTTAAGTGCATAGAAATGGATATGTTAACCCAGGCCAACTCTTTCCTTTTTATAGCAGTACATTTCTAGTATTTAGTTTAAAATCACCCAACATATATTTAATAATACATTATGTATTATCTTCTTCTTTTGAATTATTAGAATGTATAAACATTTATTGAAGGTTCATCCTGATGGAAGGTGTGAATTTAAATGAGCAAATAAAACCTGTTGAATAAATAAGCATTTCTGCACAAAATATGAAAATTATTTAACAGTTACAATGATAGTTATTTGATTGAGATGGCACATATTTCGCAAGAATTACAGTGTCTCTCACATTGAGAATGTTGGAATTATATTAGTTATTTCAACATCTCAGATAATGTCCGATATTCAAAGGAACAAATTCACATAAATCTTCCATAGGAGATTCAAATCAGAAAATCAGTTGATCCAGGTCAATGTTTTATTACGAAAATATGTTTTTCCTCCCTGATTATAACTACCAAGCTTTGCAAAGGTTTGTCTTTATGTTCATTGTTAAAGATACTGTGCATTAATAAATGTTAAGAAAATTATGTCTTGATCCTTTTTTTTTCTCTCCTGTACTACCAAACCATTTTTGGTAGATTAAAGGATGCAACTGACTCGTATAATAAAATATGATTTAAGCTATAATGTAGCCATTCATTATAGATGAATCATATACAATTAACATTTTTTGAATACTCTGTGACCATGTAAATAAGTGAAGGTGCATTGTATTATGTTATGTTATGTTATTATGTTACATTACTATAGTTATGTATCCACTTGTTCAGATACTGAAATACACTCATGAGTTAGTTAAGTTTGTTAGCCAGTATGTATCTTTAACAAAGGCACCAACACAGAACTATCAGTGCACAGATATTATTTGGGTGTTGGATCATTCTTAGCACAACAATGAGCTAAAGAATATATAGAATATAGCCCATGCATCAACAATATTCATTTTTCTCTAGTAACAGTTTCTGACCTCTGGACTGCTATTTGACATTGTCTCCTTTACAACAGGGTGTGTTTATAGCTTTCCACCAGTCACAAACTCACATGACAACGTAGCATAGACATTCCACCTACTGGATGTGTGTGTTTATGCGTAGATGGTGCCCTACAAAAGCAATGACCTCTTCTGGATGTATTGGGCATATTATGGATCTGTGGAACACTGGTCATGAGGTGGGAAGACACCCTGGATAAGACTTTAGCCATGCTTTGTGGGTTTTAGGGAGTGAAACCAGAGACCCAGCAGAAAACACATGTGGACATAGAAAAACGTGTAACTCCATGGATGCAGTAAACAGAATTTACTGTCAAATCTGGGATTTTTGGAGCTACTGTATGAAGCAGCAATGTTACCCAGTCCACCACTGCTTTCCTGCAGTTACTGAATATTGATATAATTATGTTCATGTAGCGTTTTATCAGTCAATCTATTTTACATTTATATCAATTAACCTCAATGTGAACAGCGTTTATCCAGTGTAGACATACGTACAAATATTTGTCAGCATTTAGAACAAATTGCATATGCAGGAATGCCAGAACACTTAATCAGTCCAATGTTAAATACATAATATGACGAAAGGTATGTGGACATCCAACTATCACAACCTATGTTCTAGTTGTAAACCATGGTTATAAATATGGTTCTATTTATTTCAGACATTAAACAATATGTAGAAGTGTGCATCTGTGTGGGTTTGTGCTCATTCAGCCACTAAAGCATTAGTAAGAAGTGAAATTTAAATTTTGTAGGAAGAGTTTGGGGAAAAAAACATACAGTATAATCACAAAAGTGAGTACATTCCTAACATTTTTTAACAACTATTTTGTTATATGTTCTCAAGGGACAGTACTATAGAAATTAAAATTGCATATACTTCAGAGTAATGAGTGTGTTTGGGGTCGTTGTTATGTTAGAAAACTGCCGTTTGGTCTAGTTTCTGATGGGAGGCCATCATGTTTTGCTTCAGAATGTTACAGTACATGTTGGAATCCATGTTTCCCTCAATGAATGCCCAATACCAGCAGCACATGCAGCTCATGCAGCCCCAGACCATGATGCTACCACCACCAAGGCACAATTTTCTTGGTACTTCTTACCAGGGCGTCACCACACATGAGGTGCCATGCCAAAGAACATATTCACTTTTAATCACCACATTATCTGTCTAAAGCTGCTTTGAGACAATGTTTATTGTTAAAAGCGCTATACAAATACAAATGAATTGAAAAAATGAATTGAATGTTTAACATCCAGTGGTCAGTATGGGAGAATTGTACTCAAAGCACCACATTTGAACTGTTAATACAAGATACACAAATTTATATTTTGTCAAGCAGACAAAAACCAACAGAATGAATAGGATATGTACATGGTTAAATGACGTACAGCTGTTATCACGTTGTGCGTAAGCACTTTTGTTGCCAGTTATTTTGACATTAATGGCTGTATGTTTATTCATTTTAAGAGGACACTACATTTGTACTGCTATACAAGCTGCACATTGACTACACTAAAACATATTCAAGTTACATTTCTATAGAATTTCTATAAAACTTTTGTGAGATACTGTATGAGTGGCTGTACAGTATAACCTTTCAGAGCAGTCAGCACTATTAGGTTTGGCTGTGGGAACCAATTTATTGGAATGGTTTTTAAAGCATTGAGGCTTCATCTCACATTTAGAATGTTAGAAAGATATACGTTTTTTTAGATGTTGAGGTTTCAACCTCTCCAATAACATCCAATTAAAAAAATGGAAGAATATATGCACATAAAGAGATTCAAATCAGATAATAAGTTGATTCAGGTCAATGATTAAGTATGAAAATATGTTTTTCCTTCCTGATTATAATTAACAAGCTTTTCAAACCTATCTTCTTATGTTCATGGTTGAAGACACTGTATATTAATAAATATTAAGGAAATTATGCCTTGTTTTTTTTTTTTTTTACTTTTCAATTTCCGTACTAACAAACCATTGCTGGTCGATCAAATCTAGGAAGATGCTAATTACTATTATTATATAAAATATGTTCAAGCTATAACATAGCCCCTCCTTATAGACAAATCACATTTTTATTATTTTATTGTATGTTTGTTTTTTTTAGATAGATAGATAGATAGATAGATAGATAGATAGATAGATAGATAGATAGATAGATAGATAGATAGATGGATAGATGGATGGATGGATGGATGGATGGATAGATAGATAGATAGATAGATAGATAGATAGATAGATAGATAGATAGATAGATAGATAGATAGATAGATAGATAGATGGATGGATGGATGTGATAGCCTAGTGGGTTAATTTCTGTATCCCCACAAGGATGAGTTTGAGAGTTTGATTCCTGGTCGAGCTGGTTGCTGTGTTGGTAAATAAAACTTCTGGACCTTGTCCCCTCTGAAAACATTTTAATTCTGTGTTGGATTAATTTCTTGATTTCCTGCTCTTTAATGAAAGATAACTCCACCAAAAAAGGCACTTCTGTGGTAGCTCAGTGGGTTAAGGCTTGTGCCTGAACATGGTCCTTAATATAGTCCACGCTGGTGATAAGGTTTCAAAGCCAGTCCTACATGCCTTCTTTCTTATTGCGCTGGCATGAAACAAAGTATTAACCCTCCAAAAAGCACACATGCTTTTCAGCAGTGGTCGCTCAGTGGTTTAAGGCTTGTGCCTCATCTAAACATGTTTCCCAGTCTGATCTCTTTCATGGTTCAGTGGGTTAAGGCTGGTGCCTTGCTGATGGTGGGATCAGGGTTTGAATCCTGCTTTCTGCCTGCTAGTTATGATGAAGTTTATGTACCTGCTTCCTAAATCTTTCTTTAGCTTTATATTCTTGTGTTGATGGTTTAAAGATAGATAGACCTGCTCTAAACAACCATCTGTCCTGTCTTCCCTGATGGTTTAGTGGGTTAAATCAGGTTTCCGATCAGGTTTCTGATCAGGGGTTCAGGGTTCGAATCCTGCTTTCTGTCTGCCAGTCATGATCAGAATTCACTTCCTACATATTTCTTTAGTGATATATTTTTGTTTTTAATGGGTTGAAAAGAAAGATAGACCTGCTCTGAATAAGCTTCCTAGCCTGTCCTCACCAATGGTTCAATGGGTTAAGGATGGTATCTTGCTGGTGGTGGAGATCATGGTTCGAGTCCAGCTTTCTTCCTGTTGTTTACAATGTGGTTTCAACTTGTGCTACTTACATCTGTATTCGCTTCCTACATTTTTCTTTACTGTTAAATTGTTGTGGGTTAAGGATGATACTTTGCCAATGTTGGTGGTCAAAGTTCAAATCTAGCTTACTGTCTGCTAGTCATGAGGTAGGTTAAATTCCTGATTCCTACATCTTCATATTCTTGTTTTAATGGGTTAAAAAGAAAGATAGACATGCTCTAAACAAGCTTCCCAGCTTGTCCTTCCTGATGGTTCAGTGGGGTTAAGACTGGTGTTTCGCTGTTGGTGGGGTTCAGGGTTCGAATCCTGCTTTCTGTGTTTCTGTCTAGTCTGAATTTCTTGCTTTGAAGCATGAAACAAACGATAAACCCCCAAAAAAAAGAAGGTGTGTTGTGGGACTTGATGGCTTTGTGATAAAAGCCTTGCCTCTGAGCTCAGAGGTTGCTGGTTCGAATCTGGCTTGTCCCCACCCTGGGTAAGCTGTGTGGGAAGTAGTGTCTGGTGAGCAATGTGGTAGCAAACTGTAAACAAAGGCTGTGGATGGATGCTGCTTCACAGCCTCAGAAAAATTGAGGGTGATAGGTTTTTGGCATAATTTTTCCCTATATGCAAAACTAAGTCGATACTTTTTTGAACATTTTTGCTTTATAAGCCCCTCTTTTCAGCTTCTCAGACGCCGGGGGGGCAGATGCCCGGATATTGCCCCCCTGCTTCAGGATACACCCTCCGAAACCACATCCAACCTTCCACGCAGCCATTTCTGACACCTTCCTTACTACGGCCAACGGAACCTTCCACACTCTTAACTTTGAGCCCTGGCCGGGGTTTGAACCGGCAACCTCTCAACCCAGAGGTAAAGCTCTTCCAATTGAGCCACAGGATCTCCTGCAAGAACCCAATTTTTAGGTCCTTTTATGTTCTTATTAAAAACTTTTTAAAGAATTTAAAGGAAAGCTAAGGGGGAAGGAATCGAACCAGGTAAGTCAGATAGCAGCGCCCACTTCACTGACCATTACACTAACACAGGAGAGGTAAACAAGCCTTTGCTTATTGGACTCTTGGCTTTTCTATAGTTAGGAGACCAGTGTTTTCTCTTAGATCATGATGGTAGAGTTTCAAAACTTCTCCTTCCTGTACATTCTCTCAGTATGGTCTGCATCACTGATACACCATGATTTGCTAGCAACCAATTTTAATGATCTTTCATTGTTCTGTTTTTAAAAACTTCTCATAATGTTCAATATGAAACTAAAGGGTAAGAATCGAACCAGGGAATCTTTCAATATGGATCACTAATGGCATTACTTTCAAAACGCTAACTTTGTTAGACATGTAAATAAGCAGGAAAGACAGAGACAAAGACAAAGAGGCTCCAGATTAAAAATATTTTTTAATCTGGAATTTATTTATTTATTTTATATCAAAGGAAAGAAAGGAAAAAAATTCATGCCGTTCAAAATCATTTAAATTTTGACAGCCAAATATACAACCCTAATAAGTCGACGTTTTTGGGGGATAGAAAAGGGAGGAAAAGCGCAGCCGTTGAGAGAGTGCCGGTGGAAAGGCACGTACCAGGATACGCATGCGCGATAAAAACAACCGCCGTGAACCAACATAGACCAACAATAACAGACAGTGAGAGGGTGGAAGTTTAAATAGGAGTCGATGATGATGATAAACGAGCACCATATGTGTGCAATTGAAGCGCCGCTTCAGAGAAAGCGGCCGAGAAAGCACCTGCCACGCTGAAGGGGGCGCCAAAGGGGGCGTGGCAGGTGGATTCCTGACAGATAAACATGTACTGTATGTAATTTTATAGCATGACTTCATCAAACAAATCACGGCATCGCTGTTGTGTAAAAAAAAACTCCAAAAACACGTGCATGTACATTCTCATTTATTAACGCACATCATGTACACAAAGAAATTTCAAGCACGTTAATATACTGCCACATATTGATTTTTCGTTTATCTTAATCATCGGTTACCTCGATGCAATTTTGGCGACCCCCTACGACATCGACATAACCGGGTTCCACTGTATATATATATATCAAAGGAAAGAAAGGAAAAAAATTCATGCCGTTCAAAATCATTTAAATTTTGACAGCCAAATATACAACCCTATTAAGTCGACGTTTTTGGGGGATAGAAAAGGGAGGAAAAGCGCAGCCGTTGAGAGAGTGCCGGTGGAAAGGCACGTACCAGGATACGCATGCGCGATAAAAACAACCGCCGTGAACCAACATAGACCAACAATAACAGACAGTGAGAGGGTGGAAGTTTAAATAGGAGTCGATGATGATGATAAACGAGCACCATATGTGTGCGATTGAAGCGGCGCTTCAGAGAAAGCGGCCGAGAAAACACCTGACACGCTGAAGGGGGCGCCAAAGGGGGCGTGGCAGGTGGATTCCTGACAGATAAACATGTACTGTATGTAAATTTTATAGCATGACTTCATCAAACAAATCACGGCAACGCTGTTGTGTAAAAAAAAACTCCAAAAACACGTGCATGTACATTCTCATTTATTAACACACATCATGTACACAAAGAAATTTCAAGCACATTAATATATTGCCATATATTGATTTTTCGTTTATCTCGATCATCGGTTACCTCGATGCAATTTTGGCGACCCCCTACGACATCGACATAACCGGGTTCCACTGTATATATATATATATATATATAAAAATACAAAACTAATTCAAAATGTTGTTACCTAATGAATGTTTTCAGGCTGAAGATCCACATACAGAACACAAGCAGAGAAAAGATGAGGATCAGGAAAAAAAAAAATATTTCACCAAATCAATGGATTAAAACTAAAGTGACGAGTCTGTTTTGAAAATGTAAGAAGTAAAAAGTACAGATATTTGTGTAAAAATTTAATGAGTAACAGTAAAAAGTAAAGTATTGATACCAGATAAATCTACTTAAGTACAGTAATGAAGTATTTGTACTCCGTTACTTTCCTCCTCTGCATAGAACCACATTGAGCAAATATTATTTGGGTGGTGGATCATAGTAAGACGTAAAATATACATTTTGGAGGAAGAGTTTGGGGAAAACACATATAAGTGGCTGTGGGAGGGGTGTTGTAATATGACTACTGCTTTAAAAAGCATCGAGGCTCCGTCTCAAACCGCGTATCCGAATAGTGAACCGAATAGTGAACATCAGTGCGCGGTTTTGGACGCGTCTTTACGCGCGCGCAAAGAGGCGCTCCAGCATCTGTGAGCAGTTGTTGAAGAGGAAGGAGGACGCAGTTGGTGTAGAGGAAGGAGGACGCTGTTGGTGTAGAGGAAGGAGGACGCCGTTGGTGTAGAGGAAGGAGGACGCTGTTGGTGTAGAGGAAGGAGGACGCAGTTGGTGAAGAGGAAGGAGGACGCTGTTGGTGTAGAGGAAGGAGGACGCAGTTGGTGAAGAGGAAGGAGGACGCAGTTGGTGTAGAGGAAGGAGGACGCAGTTGGTGTAGAGGAAGGAGGACGCACTCCTGAGTTAGTATCCTCAGCTGCATTCTGGTTTTTATTTCATTTCTGAATTCAATTCAATTATAACAACAGAGTCGAAAATCTGCTGGACTTCTACACACTTATTTACTAAGGAACTCGACAATCCATATTCTCCTCATCTTTCTCGAGGTAATGACCATCACAATGCTGTGCACAGAATTAAGAATAAGCTTATATTTTACTGCTGCTACATTTGGTATGAAACCTTTTTTTTACTTAAAGGAAAGCAATATACATTATTGTATATTCATTATAAATGGTTAAATAAATTATATCTATTTTTCCATCTTCCCAAATCTATAGGTGCTTGCTTGTGTTGCTACGAATGAGTATTCTTGATGACTATGTGTGATAACAATTATTAAGTGTATTAAATTCTGTATGAATTTTTTTTTTTTTGCGAAAAAGCTATATAATGTCTGCTGTTCATTATTCACATTATTATCCTGGTAACTTGTGGTTGACTGTGACTGCTGACATTTCATTTGACTGCAACAAGTGAGAATCGAATTACCCGTGAAGAAAGAAAAAAAAAGGAAGTATGCGAGATTTGAGATGGAGAGATACATAGGCAGATCCTTGGAGAAACAGGAATGATTCATCACTCACAGGTCACCTGAAAGTGTAGATTAGTCAAAGCTTTCAGTCAGGGATCATTGAAAAGGTCCCTCCTACTCCTACCGCCGGCATACTGACATGAATCATCCACTAATGCGAGCACATTTTCTTGTCTTTTTTTTTGCTGTTTGGCACCAAACCACAAATCTTCATTTACATTTACGATTAAATATCTAAACAGATCATTTCCGCCAAGTGAAGCACTAGAATCATGTCTAAAATGATTGTAGAATAAAAACATCCTGAATTCTATTAAATGTTCTAGTACTGCAAGCACGAGTCATGTTTTGCAGTTCGTTTCTAAAAAAAACAATTTTGTGCAACACTATATTTATGAAAATTATAAAAGTGGAGTGAAGCCAAGAAGCATTTATTGTCACTTCAACCATATATAGCTGATGCAGTACACAGTGAAATGAGACAACATTTCTCCAGAACCCTGGTGCTACATAAAACAATATAGAGCAACATCACACCACTTAGAGCTACATACCACAACATATAAAGTGCGTTGTGTGCAACCGAGTGCAGGACAAAAGACAATACAGGACAGTGAGGGACATATACACAAAACACATAATAATGCAGACCAGTATACCTACTGCATATGTTATACAGTACAGTAGTGTATTTGTAAACATAAACAATGTTGAGCAAAAACAGCAAGAGCAGCAATCAAGAGGTGCAAAACAGCATGTAAACAGTATAATGTGTCTATATTATAATATATTCACGGTACTGAAGGCATTTGTGTGTATGAATTTAAACGAGTATTGAGTGTGTGTGTTTAAATTCAGGTTGTAACAGTTCAGTAACACACAGCTGAGTGAGTGTGTTTGTGAGTTTGATACAGTTCAGTTCAACAAACATCAGGTTCGAAGGTACAATAGAAACCCAGTTCGCTGATAATAAGCACATGCTCTTTATACAGATGAGGAGGTTAGAGTTAGACTTAATAATATATTAAAGCTCTGCTGCATCACTCACTTAAGGTAGGGGTCAGTATTTAGCCGGCAGCAGAGTGTGCATGTGTCTGGCAGTTCTGAGGTAGCAGCTATCACTGGTTTAGCAATGTACGTAATTTATATACAGTGGTTTCGAAAAATCCCTCCGCAGTAGCTGTAGTAGTAGAGCAGGTTATGGGAAAATATTAGTTTAATGAAACTCATTATTATTCTCACTCATGTAGTTATTATTCTCACTTATATAGTCATTCTTCTTCCTCACCCTCATTCACCTTTACATTAAGTTTTGAAAATGTTGTATGTGTTGTTGAATGCATAATTCAGCTTGTTTAGTCATATTGGCAAAGACATGTTTACATTTACATTTACATTTGTGGCATTTAGCAGACGCCCTTGTCCAGAGCGATGTACAAAAGTGCTTTGAATATACAGCAATAAAAAAAAACTACACTGGTATGCTAGATTACAAACTTAAGATAAATCAGCCTAAAACTCTGTTGAGGTATTTTATTTTTTTTTTACACTGCTTCCACTCCTTTTGCTGCACCCCAGAAGTAAAAGCCAGGTCTGGCGACCGTGAAGGTCAGAGACCCTTCGAAATGATGTGATCGCCAAAGATGTCTTCAAGTGGTGCCATTGAAATGAAAGCCATATGTGCAGTAGCACCATCTTGTTGCAAATAACTGTTCAGTATTTCACTCATTTCAAGTTGGCCCAATTTCAGAACAGTAACGGTTTAAGTTTATTGTGTTTTCAATAAATTCAGTGGTTCCTCGTGAATAGCATGTAGATTTTCTGTGCTCCACTGATAAGAATTGGGCATGTTTATGCACCCCGATGAAAACAAGCTTCATCAGTGAAAATGGTTTTATTAAGCACTTCAATTACATTTTGGTATATAAAATTATTGAACCAATCACAATACCGCAGTCTCCTAATGTAATTTGTTGGTTTTAATTCTTAAACAACTGTCACTCTGTACTAGAGATCATAAATTTGAATCCGTTTACGGATCCGAGTCTCGGGAGTCACTTGAGTCAGTAGAGATTCTGCCTGCTTTTGCCATGGAATTCCACTAGAGGGCACTCAATGAATCCTTAGACTCTTGAGTCCCACTCACAACCTCGGATCCCACGGTTTAGATGGATCAGTCAGGGCACATAAATGACCGGCAAAACTGTCTCTTGTTTTTCTGACCATGTAGGAAGTTTCCTGAACAACTCAGTCAGCTACTTTTGTTACAATTTCTTGCTAACAACAACTTTGAAAAGCTGAATAGTGTAATTTACAGTTTGTATTTAGAGCTTGGGTTAGCTGAGTAACTCGGCCTTGCTTTGCCTTAAGTTTCATTAGTGGAAGCCAAATATTTCTCAGCTGGTGCTATAGTAAACCTGAAATTAAACAAAGTTTTCTGGCAACTTTTCAGGGAAAAATATAAATGAATGAGAGTCAAGAATGATCAATGGCAAATGTTTATTTAAACAACATATACAGATCTCCTTGCCAGCAGATGGTATTAGGAGTGTTTGCAAATATAAGAATATGTGCTATAGTCCTTCCACTAGAGGGGGCTCACTGAAACCTAAGAATCCACTGAATCCTTGGACTCATGAATCTCACTCATACTGAGTTAATAATTTACTATTTGTATTAATATTAGGGCTGTCAATCAATAAAAATATTGCAATGCGATTAATCGGTCATGAGTTAACTCGTGCTTAATTGCAAATTAATTGCACATTTTTATCTGTTTATGTGTAAATGTACCTTAAATTAATACTTTTCAAGTTTTTAGTACTTAAATTAACATAGGCATGGAAAAATATGGATGCTTAATTTGCTGTCATAATAACCCCCACTCTTTGGAAGATGTTCTACTAGATTTTGGATTTTATCCATACTGTAGGGAAGCATATACTGTATGTTATATGTAGTACAGAGGCAACACTTTCTTCCGCCATCTGTAGATGTGATTAGCAGATATGCCTTAATAAGTGAATGAGCACATTATTTCCCCTACTTTTTGTTTGTTTGTGTGCGTGAAGATGCATGTGTATGTGCATTGTTTCATGATAGCTTGCTAAACCATCACTCAATTCATGTAAATAGAAACACTACAAAGTTCATCAGCATCTACATCTGTGCAACACTGAAAATACCATAGTCTTCAAACATCAGTATTTGATTTATCCCATTGTATCGAATTTCTCCGTCAGTTATTGGGCATTCATATGTGACAAAAAAGAGCAGTCTGTGCTAGTTATTAACTAGGCTTGCAAATCATTAATGACATGTCTAAAAAAAAATGACTTTAATATGGTTAATTTTTTGTTCAATATAGAACTACATCTGTAATTAAGAGTCATCAGAGTTTGACTAATATATCACAACTGGCCACATACACATTAGTCACAATGGCAGAGGAATGGCTGTTAAATATTTATTTCAATTCCAATTCCAAAGAGAGCGAGGACAGATAATGCAGTAATGTAGAATGAAAAAGATTGTTCTTTATAAGTGTAAGTTTGTCCCTAATGTACGGTGGCCGAGAAGTGCAAAACACATTAACAAATCAGAAAACAAATTAACAAATTCGAAAACACTAACAAATCTAAAAACAAAATAACAAATCGGAACAATTCAGACAAACCAAAAAAGGTAGGTATAGTTTGTGAATGGAAAACTTACCGATCATTGAATGAGACGTGTACAAAGTGCACAAACTAATTTTTATGTCATGATATATTGCAGCATCTTCAACATCACTGCATATGAATGTCCTTATTCAAAGTAGATTTGAATTCATTTATTTTCACATAGCTTGCCAATGTGTACTTCTGTTATTTTCTTATATTTAAAGGTGCACTAATTGAAATAAAAAATAGTTTAACGTAAACTGAGAACTTTACACATGTACAAGAAACAAAGTTATAAGATTCCATACTTCCTGTATATCTTGGATGGCAGGTGTCTCATTCAATGATTGGTACAGAGTGTACAGAGGACAATCAGTAACCAGGAACCAAAAAAAAAAGGTGAAGTAAAAGACTAAGAATATCAGTCTAAAAACAATTAAGGAAAGATGTAATATTTGCGAATATAATAGTTGCATTTTCTTGGTTGCATGTGCATGTGTGTATATGATTGTCATAGTTGTTTAGTTTTTTTGCTATGGTGTTTCCTGTGCCTGCAGGAGGCTGCTGGTATGAGTGTCTGTGGCAGGAAAGCGCTGACCCTGCTGAGCAGCGTGTTTGCAGTGTGTGGCCTGGGACTGCTGGGCATAGCTGTTAGCACTGATTACTGGCTCTACCTAGAGGAAGGGATAATCCTGCCCTTCAACCAGAGCACCAACATCCACACATGCCTACATTCTGGCCTGTGGAGACTCTGCTTCCTGTCAGGTGGGGGATGTAATTCTTTTTTCGCACACTGAGTAAAAAAAAAATAAGATTGCATCTAGATACTGGAGTGTGTCAAGTATGAGGAATATCATTCTGTTTTTCTGTGATGGCATCAGTGATCAGTTATAAATGTGTTTTATAGGTGAGCTGAGCAGTACTAGTAAACTGATCTGACTCTCATAGGTTGTAAGTGTGTACAAATTGCCATCTATAGCTATTCATAAAAAATAAAAAAAATAAAAAAATCATGATCCTGCAAATGCAGATGCATTTAAAATGTGTGTGTGTCAATGAGCCAGTGCTTGACATTCTCATATGATCCCTCCTTTTTTTCTCTCATTTTCAATCTCTACTAGGAGAGGAGGTCGGTCGCTGCTTCACTATAGAGTATCTCATGCCTATGACTGTGCAACTGACCAGTGAATCTACAGTCAGTGTCCTGAGTAAGTGCCTTTTCTGTCTTTTTATAGCCACGTACAGTATCTGGCTGGATGCATGGAAAGGGTTTCTATGCTCTTAGCTCATAATATATGTACTAACTGCATTCTGTCTTTCCTAAATGGATCAGTACAATGGATATATTAATATGTATAAGTCTATTTAAGTCTACACACCTTGGTGACACAAAGAATTAAACCAATATAAATCATGTTGAAATTTGTCTACCCTCAGTGTAGAAAAAAAATCAAAAACATTTTAGGGAGCACTCCTTATAGTTGGGGATGTGGCTGTGTTTAGAATGAATTATACTGTTGCTAAAGTAATTGTCCACAAATAGTTTCCAAAGTATGTAAGAGCTCTTATATGTTAAAATAAATTGATCAGGAGATGGATATAAAACAATTTTCAAAATATGCACCACTATGAAGGCCATCCTCAGCAAATAGAAAACATGAATCATCACAGTGACATCACTCTATGTACTGATTACTCACTACATAAAGTAATTGGCTAATCTTATATTCCTTACATGTCTGGGCAGGGGGTCTGAGCAGAAGCCCTTCCTCACAAAAAACAACAACAACAAAAAAAACTTCCAAGCGCAACTAAATCACCCCAAACTGTGTGTCATAGTCTGACGAGACCAATTCCAAAAGGTTAAATTATTCCGGAAGGTATGTTTGGCTCAGAAAAAAAGCATATAACTAAAAGGACTGCAGTGTGCTGGTGGCAGCAATGTGCTTTAGGGCTATTTTTCTATATATTCTATATATTTCTAATAGAATATATAGGAATAGTTTCAAAACCCTACAGAGATCTGCTAGTAAGCTGAAGATGAAAAACTAAATTCAGCGCAAGAGTGGTCCAAAGCATACATCCAACCAACAAAGCAATGTCTGAATGACCAGGCCAGAGTCCAGCTCTGAATACAAATAAGAATCTATCAGAATCCAACAAAATGGGGTGATGTAATGCAGGCTGAGCACAGGAGATTTTTTTAATTTGGAAAATCTAGAATTACTCAGAAAGAATAAATGGTGTAAAAAATTTTTTTAAGTTGCTTTAATAAAGTAATGGTTTACGTGTGTGGATGTTTATGCAAATAGTTTATTGTAAGTTATTTATCCTAAGTATTCACCAAAAAAAAAAAGTCACCTTTTTTGTAGAATTATTGCACATTAGAGGTGCTTGGAGACAATCTATCCATCACAAAAACATGCCTGCAGCACTACCTGATACAATAAATAAGTCTAGAGAAACTATCCCTCTCTTCTCTAAGAACAACTAATAGAGAAATAAATATGCATTCAAATATGCCATCCATAGCCTGCTATTTACTTTTAACAAATGGCTTGAATTGTATTTTTCAAGTGGTACAGAGTGAAACCCATGCTAATTGTAAACCCCCGTTGGGGCTTATCTGTTTAAATCTGTGTTACACTCACATCCTTAACACCATCATCATTGTGTCATCTACAGTGATTAATAAGCCGCATGTGAAATATAGGCCGAGTTCCAGTTTTCTCTCTTCAGTTCTGAGCTTGGGTTACTGTCTTTGCAAAGTTTGACATGTTCTCAGGGCTTGTGTGGGTTCTGTGTTTTCCTAACATTTCTGGCTGAGCTTAGCTGAACATGAAGCAGAACATGATGTCCTTCCTTTAGAAACTGGGCCAATCAGCAGTTTTTCAACATAAAAACGTCCCCAAACATGACGCCAAGATGACAACTGGGTAAAAAAAGACGTAAATATCTTTAGTAAACACTGTGCATCTAAATACACATTAGACATAACACAGGACAAAAGACATGTAACAGTCATTTTATATAGTTTAAGCAAAATAGCTGACTAACACTTTAATCATTTTGATGGATGATTAAGGAAATACTACATTATAAAAAAAAAAAAGCTAAATGTTGCCTTGTGGTCTTTAATTAAGTTTGTTTGGTATGTATAGGTGTTTAACAGAGAGACCTCTTTGTGGTGGTATTGACAATTATAGCAGTCTGATGTGCAGATAGTTCCCTCTTGTGGTGAGTGAATATATACAAATGTACTCTTTCCTGCAGCTATTACTGTATATAGTTGTGAGACATCTGTGGAACAGAAAGGCATTACAGAGAGAGGGGCATTATGCGTATGGAGGGTAAAAACCATTTTACTAAAGCAAGCTCCAAACCTCTACACTACAACTGCAACTGTGCCACCTACATCATCTGGGGCAGTTCAGAATCAATATTTGTCTAATAACATGACAAAAACATAAAAATGTAAATAAAATACAACCTACTCACCAGAGATGCACACTAATATTTGCACCGCTCCTCAGAGGCTGTAATCCAGTGGTACCGCTCGTATTCACTGGTCTGGAAGTGGCGAACAAACCCTTTCAAAAGACAAGCTACCAATCAGAGGATGGAAAAATGATTGGTTAAAAAAACATTTATTTACTATAGAGACTAAGGTAAAAAGGCCAGCAGTACTGACTTTGAAGGCCCTGGGCAGATTAGATTGACATGGCAACACATAGAGGCTGAAATCTGATTGGACAAAAAAATCTTACATACACATGCACATAATGGAATCAGTGCAGCCAAGAGAAATAAAGAGAATAAACTGTTGGGAATAAATTAATACAATTTCATGGAATAAATATTAGAGTTTAGGTTGTAAATGTAGGTCAGTGTTTCTGAAAGTGATTAAGCCAGCAGAGAAGTCTTTGCTTGCCCTGACGGCCCACCAGTGGTCTTACATCCAGCAGATCCGTGATGTCATTATAAAGGAGTGGAAGAGGATTTTAGCAACAATCTGTGCCTCTCTGGTGAATTCCATACCCAGGAGGATTAAGGCAGTGCTGGATAACAATGGTGCTCACACAAAATATTGACACTTTGGACAAAGTTTTGACATGTTTACTTATTTTGACAATAATTGCTATATGTTGAATTATTTTCAGAGGACAGTAAATCTGTACTGTAACACAAACTGCACATTTACTAAAATATGTCTAAAATTTGAAGTTTCATTTCTATATTATTGTCCCTTAAAAAGATATACGGTACTAAAATAGTTGCTGAATTGTGAGGGGTGGACTGTATTTTTGTTTGTATTTACAAAAATACCCCCTTTCATACAGAGATGATTCGCACAGCCACCCCTTTCCCCCTGGTCAGCCTCTTTTTCATGTTCATCGGCTTCGTGCTCGGTAACATCGGACACATTCGGCCTCACCGCACCATACTGGCCTTTGCTTCTGGAATCTTCTTTATCCTTTCAGGTACTTTATAGTTCTCTACTACTTGGTCCTCTTCATATCGTTGTCCTGTACTACTTTGTCTATCTGTCTTCCTGTCAGGTCTCTCTCTGGTGGTGGGTCTCGTTCTTTACATCTTCAGCATAAATGACGAGCTACTGAACCGCAGTAAAACTGATGAGACTTATTTCAACTACAAATACGGCTGGTCTTTTGCTTTTGCTGTGATCTCTTTCCTATTGACAGAGGTACATTTCTGCACCATTGCTGTACTTTTTGCCTATTCATTGATTGTTAAAAAATGGTTTAAGCTGCATTACAAAATAATGACATTTAAGTCATAATAAATATTTTATTTTTATGTCCAGCAAACATTATTTCTAATGTTTGATGGGAATTTCTAATGTGCTAAGGTGGCTCCAACTTTTGCAGCCAGGAAAATGTCTTCTCATATACATTCCATATTTGTAGTATAGTATATACTATAGTATATACATAGTATGGTTTCAGACACCACATAATGGGTTTTGGATCTTATCAAGGTCTTTTCCTCATGTCATAAGGATTTAATTATTTATCTGGACTTCTGTGAAGTTTATTATATTATACTGCTTAATATTGCATGTTTGTACTTTTCTGTTCAGAGTGCTGGCGTTATGTCGGTCTACCTGTTCACTAAGCGCTACACAGCTGAAGAGCTGTACAGGCCCCATACGAACTTCTACCGTCCACGTCTCAGCAACTGCTCTGAGCACTCTACTCAGTTCCTGCAGCACTGCCACAGTCCCTCAGACATCTCCAGTGAGGCCTCTCTCCAGATGAACAGCGGCTACCCAGCCCTGCACAAGAGCCCTGAGTATGAACAAGTCTCCTCCTCACTCTGCTAAACCTAGACAGATGGACGGATGTGAAGACAGACAGGTGATAAATGAATGGCTGGATAGATGGAAGTCATTTGGGACATTCATTATTATATAATAATGTGGAAACATCAGAAAGTTAGAGACATGTTTTAATCTCCTTAAACTCTGAGTTTGATATGGCATTTTTGTTTTGTTCACCAGCAGGGGGCAGAAAAATGAAACTGCTGACATGCGCTTAGTGCCAAAATTCCTAACCAACCACAATGACTGGCTTTATTTATAACTGATCATTGACGCATGTGGGGAAGATATTTCATGTTAAACAACAATATAAATATAATAAGGACAAGCTTCATTACAATGTACCTGACACCCCAACCTGTAGGTGGTAATCAGGAACAGCTGCAGTCTGGTATGGTGTCTGCATTCGCTTTCCAGTTCCATCTGCTCTCCTTCATAATAAGTCTGTGTGAAAAATCTGTTAAATTGCACTTGTGTATGATCTGTGCAGAGATAAAAGAACAACAGAAAAATCTAATTAAAACATTAGAAAAGGTAATCCTGGGATTTAATAAAGTTGTGTGCAAATCTTTTTTTTGTTTTTTTTTGTCTAAACCGAACTACACAATCTAGCTGTATTTACAAACCTTTGAGTCATCCCAGGCATGGACTTAAAAATCAAAAAATGTATTACCATTACAGTATTTAGTGACACACACAAACTCTTTTCTAAAAAAAAAAAAAAAAAAAAAAAAAAAAAAAAAAAAAAAAAAAAAAAAGCAGGACATTCAATTAGTCGCACACTCAGAAAGCAAAATGAGGAAAAGTGAAATAAAAGGAATCTCAGAAGCAGTAGTGGAAGTTATTTTGAAACATGTCAATGACCATTTACAAAAAAAATAAAAACATTTAGCAACATGAGACCATGAA
This sequence comes from Silurus asotus, assembly GCA_024362625.1. NCBI lineage: Eukaryota > Metazoa > Chordata > Actinopteri > Siluriformes > Siluridae > Silurus > Silurus asotus. The sequence goes on from MU551670.1 coordinate 1,959,462, forward strand.
AGATGTTATACACACAATAATTGTAAAAAAGAAAAGCTACATTGTACCTGGTGATCAGACACACCAAATACATTGCTTAATAAACAGCTACATTTAATAGTTTCCTTGTTAATGGCTGAACATCTCTTAAACCATGTCCTCCTGGTTTAAGAGATGTTCAGAGATGTGTCCTTAGAAAACTTAAACAGAAGCCAGATGGGACCCAGCACACTCGAGATTATATGGCCTAAGTAAGTAAAATCATACCACATCAGTCACAGCATTCTTTAAAAGAAGTATGAAGAAACAAACACTGTTAAATAAATGCTGAAGAATGGCACATGATTGTTCGGTCAGTGTGCCTCTAAAGTGTTGCACTGCATTGCTTTCATCCTCTGAAGCAAATCATACCAATCTCTAAATATGTTTTTTTCTTTTCCCTCAAATATGAACTCTATCTTCCAGTAGCCTAATGACAGCTAAACCACTGCAGAAACCAGTGTGTACTCATTTATTACAATGCCATTTCTTCTGTGTTTATTGTAAAAACATTTTTTTGTTGATAGATTTTTTATGAATATATTTATAGCTTAATTCTATTAATTATTATTATTCTATAGTATTTTGTTTTTGTAAATAAGGAGATTAATATGAAACAAACATGTTACACTATTTATTGTAGTAAAGCAATGCGTGCAATTAAAATACTTCAATTTTTTGAAAATAATTGTTTAGAAATGTACAGAACTTCAACTTTTTTTGCAAATATTTGTTTAGATATTTCTTTTTGTACTTACAATCCAGTTCATCCAAGAGCACTTTAATAGAATTTAGGTGCAGGGACTGGGCAGGATATCGCAGACTGCTTGCCCTCCAAATAATGCTTACAGAGCTTAGACATATGCTTCGAGTCATTACCTTGTTGAATGGCGAAGTTGGTTCCAGTTCGCCGCAGCCCAGACCAAATCAAGCTTACATTTCCATGTTTGACTGTGAGTGTGAGGTAGTCCGCTACCATCATCATCTTTCCTGTTCTCTGCTCACATGCTAAGTTCTTCTGTTGGAGCCAGAAATGTCAAATTTGTACTCAACTGTCAACAGACCTTTTTTCTCGTCATTCACTGTCCAATTATTGTGTGTTCTTGCCTTTTACCTAAAACATACGTTTCAAAAATTGAAAAAAAGGTGCTTTGAAAGGCACTGTATTTAAATATATTTGTGATATTTGTATTTTTTTTTGTTAGTACACATTAAAATGTAAAACTGTAGTTGTTGTCTGTTAGTTCTGGAAAAAAAATTATGGTTTTTGAAACCAAATTTCATACTATTTTTATTAGTTCTACAGCAACTTTACTACTCCTACTCTTTATTGTTTATTTTGTACATATTCCAAGACATTTCTACTAATAACCACTATATGTTTCTCCCCTCACGAGAAGAAATATGTTGACTGATGTGCAAAATAAACGTGAACACGCCATCAGATTCAGGATTAAAGCTTTATGAATGTTTTATGGTAATGACCAATAGCTTTTACAGTCATATAAAAATTAATGTATAGCTTCACAAGGCAGCTGAATATAATATTCCACCCTGGGCTAGAGCTCTTATTTTACAAAAACATATAATAATAATAATAATAATAATAATAACAACAACAATAATAATTCAGAATTACATGAGATGATGACAATCTTGAATTGCCAAAAATAATATCCCAAACTGAAGCTGTTGTGATTTAAAAGCAGAAACTCATACACACACACACACACACACACACACACACACACACAGGAGACAATTGTTTACAGTATATACACATAACTTAAGTCCATAGTATCAGCAATTACAGGTCAAACATTTCACAGGGAAAATAAATATAAAAAGATATTCACTTATGTTTGTGAAGGGAACATAAAGGCAAGCAAAGTTGTAGTTTTAAACAGGGATAAACATTCACAACACATCAATACATTGTCAAACGTCTACATTGAGAGTCTCAGAGTGAAGACCTGATCTAGGATCACTCTTTTCCACATAATTATAATCAAGAGTAAAAAACTGATCCCAGATCAGCACTTTTTTTACACTGAGTAGAATGACACATGTGGCTAGAGGCCCCCAGGGTCGAAACCAATAAAAAAAAATAAAAAAAACTCCATAAAACCGAACATCTGTGTTACATTTATGCCTTAATAACTTCAGTCATACACTTCCTTAATAGAGGCCTTAGCCCAGTGATATTTCTAAACGATCTTTTCTAAATACTAAACAGAAAGCTTCAACTCACTGGCACCATCCCATTTACAGAGAAAGCAAAAAGATGCAAAAACAAACAAACAAACAAAAAAAAAACTACAACCTGTATTTCATCTTGTACTGTCGACAAATGAAAGAAATCAGTCCAGCTGACTTTAAGACTGCTATGTGTTAAAATGCATTCCCACATTTATATTATAAACCATTCAAGCTTTTTATGCAGATTTTTCTTGAACAAATTGCACAGATTTATTAATTCAGCACCATAGTGAGATAATAGTTTGTCAGTTCGAGCTGCATGGGCAATGTAGAATATAATGTGTAGATGGCTGGAGTATGCCTTAGCTCTCAATGGCCTTTATAGAAACACTTTCCACTAAGAGCATAAGTTTACTTTATATTAAATACAACAGCTACTGGATGCTGTTTATTTCCATAATCCTAACTGGCTTCAGCTTTCTGCTCTTACTAATCACATGAGAAAAGTGTTGCTTTAGTGACTTGGGAAAGACCAAGGTCAGAACACAATGGGTTTTCATAGTTGAATCGCATCAGTCCGTAATCCCCTGGACTCTCACATGTGCTGTCCATGTGCACACGTTGACATCTGTGCAAAGTGCAGGGGAAGCAACGGCGGCCGTATTTTGCTCCAGTAAACGGAGGAGTAACATCGCGAATTAAGGGATGGCGGGTTTCAAATCGTGGAAAATCGGACACTTTGACAAAGTCCTACATCAATGACATCACAAGCCCCAGGTATGGAGACGAGTCGCTCGTCACTTTTTGTTGGCGATGCGGCGTTTCCTGGTAGCCAACATGTCGTAGAAGGGATCCCTGCTGATGCTGGCTCTGAGGAAACATCAAAAGGGAAGCCATCAATTATGGGGGGAAAAAGGAGGGGAAGTGGAGGCTTCAGCATCTTTGATATGGAAATACTGGCACATTTTTTACAAATCCGTGCTTTAACTACATACAGAGAAAGGTTTGTTCTCTGACCTAGTTAGGTTTCTATGGTTTCTGAAGTTAACCCACCGCCCCTCTGATTGCTGTGAGTTGGAATCAAATCAGGTGAAGTGTGCTTTATTTTTTGTTTATTTTTTGTATTCTGCCAGCTGTTCAAACAGCGTCCTCATGCACATTAAACCGCCCTGAACAGCAGAGATGTGTCCTACAAACAGCGCTCCAGTTTTCACGGCCCAAAAATCCTGTTAAGATGAGCTGCTCCTCTGCTAAGGAGAAAATAATACACTAAAGTTCATTAGCTGAAACGGATGCCATTTGGGAGCTGGGTCTGCTGGAGCTCCGTCTCTCCACCACAGTGCTATAGGCACAGACTAATCCCCCCACTGGTTCTGCCAGGAAAAACCTATGACAAGTATGGTGCAAAAGGAAATCCCCTTTTACTCTGCCAGTCAACCTTACTTTATAGATTTGATCCACTCCTCTTTCTCTTCTGGTGTAGGGGCTGATATCCTGTAGACCACATGGTTCCCTTCCACCACCCGGCCATCAGCCTCTGTCTTACACGCTTTGATCACCTGACCCTTGTGGCTGGGGTTGTAAAGTTCGAAACAGTTCTGCAAAGGAATAAAAAAATGATGGCAAAATATTTATGACAGCATAAAGCATCTTGCTTATATGTTGGTCTGGGGCAAATATGTGTTTGGGAGAAGACACTTACAGGTTTCCTAGGCTCCTCCACCTCTCTGATACTGAGGTTCTCCAGAGGAATGATTCCCCGAGGCTCCTTGTCCTGTGACACATACACACAATCATAAGCATTACCACTAGCACTATTTTGCTAGAAATTGGACATATCATTTACAAAAAATGTAAAACCTAAATAAAGGAATCCTACGAACCGTTGTGTACTCAAAGTAGTACAGGCAGTTGTCGGTTAAAATGAACCACCGCCTTTTCCAGGTTTTTACTCTTCCTCCTGCAGGCCAAAAAAACAGAAACATGTGACATCACTAACCAAAGTCAAGTATATACACCCGATCTGACACAACAGCAAGCTGATCTTATCGGCCAGCATCAGTGGAGCATGACAAGGCAAACATTACTTATAAGTTTAGTTCACAATTTTATTGAGTCACAATGCAACAAAATGTGGTTAACTGTCAAAGTATGTCTAGGAAATAAAGTTTTTCTCACTTGTGTGTATGTGTATACTGGCATGCGTTTTCTTACTGGACTCTTTGAGAGATATTTATTGTGTCAATTTAGAACAATTGGTCATGACTGAACTGTTCTGAATAACTTATCTGACTTGTATTAGTAACAATTTAATGTGTTTGCAGTTGAAACTAAAATACTTTGTATAAATAGCTCTAGTATGCACACAATATGTGCACATTTCCACATTGCAAAGCAGTACATCATCCTCAAGAGAATCTGATTTTAATCCCTGGCCACAGAAATCAGTTTGGAAATTGAAACGTTCCTCAACAGTGTTTTTTCGATGCTTGCTTATCTTTCCAGATGTTGTGCATTGTACATAGAACTTGACCCAGAAAATGCAGAGCTTCCAGGCTTTTAATTTTGGACACGGTTCAAAAGTCATGACCATATACACACTTCCGAATTAGGCCCAGGTTTGATCCAGACGATAGCACAAAAGCACATGGCCACTCCTCAATCAGAGCGCCAAATTTCACAACTTTTTAACACATGGTTCTATGGGCTGCCCTGGACACCAGAGCCAGATGAAGGAAAAAGTAGGGTGTCATTAGGGACCCCTGAGGTGGTAGGTACAGAACGTTCACCATTAGTGAAAAGATAGAGCTGGAAATTTGTAGGACGTTAACTAGGAAGGTGGGAGTGGAATTCTAGGTCGTCACAAGGCACATAAAGTAGATGACTTTAAATACACAGTGGATATAAAAGTCTATACACCCCTGTTAGATGACGAAATACATAAAACCAAGAGAAATCCTCTAAAATTATTTTCTGCCAATTTGTTATATCAAGCAACACAATTTAAATAGACAAATAGAAATTACTATTAGCATTTATTACTATGAAAGCTTAATAAAGCAAAATAAATAACGAGTTATTTACCTTACAAATATACTGCAATAAACCAATCCCACTTGTCTTCCAAAAGTAATCAGCAATACTAATATTTTGATCAACCCCAAAATAAAGATCAGCTGTTTCTGTAGGACTTTCTTCACATCATCGTTACATACCAGTGCTAAAGCCTTGGACCACTAAAAATGTACAAAGCATGTACATAATCTCATTGCTGAAAGTTATGTAAAGGCCACCATCAGAAAATGGATCACCATAGTGATATCACCAAGAACTGGACGTCCCTTGAAAACCGATGGAAGGACAAAACAAAAAATGTATCTAAAAGGCTGCTAAGAGACGTACAGCTAGAGCTGCAGGAATATCTGACGAGTCCTGGTCACAAAGCAGCAAAAGAAATTTCACATGAGTATATAAAAGAAGTCCAACGAATTGGAACAGCGGGCACTGTTGTGTTCTTTCAGGCTTTCAGATGAAATGCAAAAAGAAAGGAAACACGTCAGAGCCACAGGTCAGGGCAAAGAAACCCTGGGGCAAATGAATGAGGTTGTTCATGTAACTGGGGAAATCCTTTTAACACCCACTGCTCTTCTCCAACAGTGTCTTAACACCTTTGGTTTACAAGAACTTTGTCTCGATGACTTTGGAAGGGGAAAAAACCCTCTGCTATGACTGTGACTAACTATTAATCATTGCCCTCATTATGATACTAAGATAAAAGGCAAAAACACGTCAAATACATTTGTATATTCAGAGACTCTCTCATATCACTTGCTTGAACTTGTACTGTGCAACTATCAGGTTTCTTTCCCCGTCATGTTTGTTATTGGTCTGTGCAGTTATGCGAGCAAATCCTTACACTTTGCGCTCACACATAAGGCATCTGGTTTTGCTTCTACATATTAGCCTGAGTCATGTGGAGAACCTTGGCCGTGTGCGTCATGATTCCTAGGAGTGTACAGAGCTCAGCCTGTTACTGGAAAAGCAAACTGCAACGTTTTCCTTTAACGTGTCGAGTTGCTAATAGCGACAACAAGACGAAGCAGCAATGCGGCATTGGGTGGAAGTGACTCCGAAAATGGTCGCGCATTAAAGGAATACAAATATAGCCAACATGGCTAACACTGCAATAAAGGCCTGTGGACCTGACAACCCTTAACACACCTAACTAACTTCCATTCGTTATTAGCAACGCTAGTTTTTTTGTTGTTGTTGTTTTAGCAGAAGTATTCCTTTAATGTATGAATGTCAATCTTTGTTTATGGAGGTGAAGTTTTCCAGTACAGAATTCAGGATCTGGGAAGAGAAGATGCCTGAGGGCTAAAATGACACACTTGAGTAAATAGCGTGCTTAATGTTGGGTAATACATGCTCACGTGCGGGATACGGCTGGTTCACACAGCCACAGGGCATGGAAACAAGGCAAAGGACTCTTCACATGAGGAATACTTTAGGGTGGATTTATTTTCCAGGTGTGAGGCTAAAGGCTAAATGGATACTCGACCTGCTTATTAATGCAAGTGACCCACAAAATAATGGTCCATGCCCATTTACTAACAGGATGCATGTAGTGTATGTATTTTGTCTTCACTTTAGCAGCTTTTTCATGTTTAATGAATTTGGGACGTTTCTATCCACTAGACACATTAGATCTGAGGGTAAAATACTTGCTTTAAAGCATCAGTATTTAAATACTGGTATTGTTTTTGCCCTACATTTATGTCTGTTTTCGGAGAAATGAAAGGCGATATTTAATTCAGAGAACAGCAGTGTCATGGTGTGCAAGTTAGATGTGGTTTGGGACCAAAATAACCTGTATAGAGCATCCGTGCAGCTGGGTCCAGGAGGTCAGATATGAAGCTCATCATCATAACCACTCTTTATTTTACACCTAAAGCAGCTTTTCTATAAAACATAATCCCTCACTGGTTATTTTTCCTTACATACCACAGTGCTGTTAAACCTGACTAGTTTGAAGTTTATGCTGCACTTTCTATGACAATAGACATGGCAGTAGCATCTGTTGTACTTCGAATCTCAGGTTTATTTTAATGCACTTATTCTCATACATTATTGGTTCTATAGCCAGAGCTCTACATAATCTAAAGCTTATTTATCACTGACCTTGATAAATTAAGCATTTAAAGTGTAAAAAGTTGTCTCTAGTGTGAGTGCTTTGTTACTCAGAATCAGTAGTTTCTGCTACAGACACAGGATTTCATGGTTTCCAGATTCTTTAGAGGAAAAGCTGTGTTATTGTCTCATTCATTTTGAAAGAAACAGAGAGAGTGTTAAGGCGGAATGTTCACTGTTTCATTGACGTTCAGTCAAAAAGCATGACATTCAATAGTGAAGATTCACTTCACTTCCGGGTGTGCTGTTATAAGAAAATAATAAACTTCGGGGTGGTAACAGTATAACAACTCTCCCCAGAGTGCTTTATTTCTTACATATCATATCTGTCAAACACAGAAACATGTATCACCAACAGCAAGAGGAAATAATAAACTTGATTACACCACACTGATAGTCCCCATTCATTAACCAGAATATCCATTAATTAACTCTTTCCACTCTTATGGTTAACACATTTAGGAGCACAGAAATGTATATATACAGTATCTCACAAAACTGAGTACACCCCTCATATTTCAGCAACCATTTTAGTATTTTCTTCTGAAGGGACAATACTGTAGAAATTAAACTTTGATTATATTTTAGAGTAGTCAGTGTGCAGCTTGTATAGCAGTACAGATTTACTGTGCTCTAAAAATAACTCAACATACAGTCAATATTGTCAGAATAGCTGGCAACAAAAGTGAGCACACCCTAAATGAACATGTTAAAACTGTGTCCAACTGCTAATATTTGTGTGAGCACCATTATTATAGCACTGCCTTAATCCTCCAACGGAAATCACCAGAGCTGCACAGGTTTACATTTTTACATTGAGGCATTTGGCAGACGACCAGAGAGACTTACATTTTTATGTGTCAGCTTGGTGTGGCTGGGATTTGAACTCATGACCTTCAAACACATGTCCTTCAGATACAAAGTCCAATGCCTTAACCACTAAGCTACCACCTCCCTATGTTGTTGTTGGGATCCTCTTCCACTCCTCCATAATGACATCATGGAGCTACTGGATGTTAGACACATAATGCTTCTTCACCTTCCACTTAAGGATGCCTTACAGGTGCTCAATAGGATTCATGTCTGGAGACAAACTTGGCCACCCTATCACCTTTAGCTTCTTTGGCAATCCAATTGTCATCTTGGTGGTGTATTTGTGGTCGTTATTATGTTGGAAAACCGCCGTTCCGCCCAGTTTCTGAAAGGAGGGCATCATGTTCTGCTTCAGAATGTCATAGTACATGTTGTAATCCATGTTTTCCTCAATAAACTGCAGCTCCACAATACCAGCAGCACTCATGCAGCCCGAGACAATGATGCTACCACCACCATGATTAACTGTAGGCAAAACACATTTTTCTTGGTACATTTCACCAGGGTGTCGCCACACATGCTAGACACCATCTGAGCCAAACAAGTTTATCTTAGTCTCATAAGACCACAGGACATGTTTCCAGTAATTCATGCTCTTGGACAGGTTGTCTTCAGCAAACTGTTTGTGGGCTTTCCTGTGAGCCAGCTTCAGAAGAGGCTTTCTTCTGGGACGACGGCCATGCAAACCGACTTGTTGCAGTGTGCGGTTTATAATCTAAGCACTGACAAGCGGACCTTCAGCTTCTGCTATATCTAAAGCAATACTGGCAGCACTCGTGCATCTGGTTTTTTTTATCCAGCTTCTGCACAGCATGAGGAATCAACTTCTTTGATAGACCCTTGGCCAAGCCTGTTTCGAGTGGAACCTGTCTTGGAAAACCTTTGTATGACCCTGGCCACTGAACTGTAACTCAGTTTAAGTGTGTTACAGGCCTTCTTACAGCCTCAGCATCTTTGTGGAGAGCAACAATTCTAATTTTCAATTCCTTAGAGAGTTCTTTGCCATGAGGTGCCATGTTGAACATCCAGTGGTCAGTATGAGAGAATTGTACTCGAAGCACCAAATGTTACAAGCTTAAATACAAGATACACAAATTTGTTTGGTCCAGTCAAGCAGACAAAAACATGAACATGATGAATAGGACACTTAACCCTAGGGTGGCTTTGCATGGTTTTGTTTCCAGCTATTTAGACAATAAAGGCTATATGTTGAGTTATTTTCAGAGGACATTAAATCTGTACTTCTATACAAGCTGCACATTGACGACTCTAAAATATATCCAAAATATCGTCCCTTGGGAAAATAAACTAAGATGGTTGCTCAAATGTGAGGGGTGTACTTGTGATATACTGTACATTAAAGAATGTAATTCTTCTGCAAACTGCCACTATACTATGAACTATGTAATTGTATACATACAGTGCCAGTCAAACTTTTGGAAACACCTTTTATCATCTTTGAGACATATGCATGTTCCTTTGTTTATATACAACAAACTAGGTAAAAGTCAAAAACATACAAGAATTGGACAGTTAATGACTAGAAGAAAGCTCTGTGGATACATAAGTCCAAATTGGTTTTGGAGCAGGGGAGGTTGGAGACTTATTAAGGATGAACAGAATACTTAACCCACATGGCTACAATTCCATATATCAATGCCATTCAATTCAGGACTGTATCTATTTTGACTTCACCATAGAGGACAATGACATGAAGCATACATTCAACTGGAGTGTTATGTATGGAATGGCATCCCCAGTCTTTGCACTTAAACTCTATTGACCTATATTGGGATGAACTAAATTGCAAGGTGAGAAAGAAATCTCCAACTAGTGAAAAACACCTTTGGCAAATGTTTGGAGAAACAACTGATCAGGCATAAAATTACGACCACCTGCCTAACATTGTGTTAGTCCCCTTTTGCTGCCAAAACAGTTCTGACCCTTCGAGCATTAACTGCTTCAGCATATCTGTTGGATCGGACTACACAGGCCAGCCTTTGCTCCCTCAAATATCAAAGAGCCATAACCCTTTCGCTGGTTCACCACTGTTCCTTCCTTGGACCACTTTTGATAGATACTGACCACTGCAGACTGGAAACACCCCACAAGAGATGCAGTTTTGGAGATACTCTGACCCAGTCGTTTAGCCATCACAATTTGTCCCATGTCAAATATCCCACCCATGAACAGGTGCCATGATGAAGAAATAATCAGTGTTATTCAGTGTGTTATGCCTGATCAGTGTATATTTGTCCATTTCAGATAATTAATTTTAATAGATTGTTGCATGTAAATAATAGGAGGATGGTGTTTCCACCACCTTTGACAGGCACTGTGTATATCCACACACACACACTGAACTGCTGAGACACCTGTCCATAAGATTTTTGGTGCTTTTCGAACAATCCCATTCCACATTTGCCATTATAAAAACCTCCACTCTTCTGGGAAGATGTTCCACTAGATTTTGCGGAGTACTTGTGAGAACCGAGAACCGCTTCGCCCCTCTCCGCGAGACGGAACGCGACACTGTGATTCTCGGAGATTCCATCGTCCGGCATGTCCGCGCTACTGGAGCTAAAGGTAAGGTGCACACTCGCTGTTTTCCTGGTGCTCGTGTTCTTGATGTCGCTGCGCAGGTACCCGCGATCCTAAAGGAGAACTTCAGAGCGGTTGTTCTTCATGCCGGAACGAACGACACCAGGCTGAGACAAACAGAGATCTTAAGGAGGGATTTCAGGATCCTGGTGGAGACGGTACGCAGCACATCGCCCACAACCATTTGTAGGAACCATTTATACTGCCTCTCTTAATGTTAGTCAGATGTTAGGATTCAGCTTTAAATCATTTGAAGTGATCGTTCTTAAAGTTGTACTTTCAGACAGACATAGAAAACTCGCTCTGGTAACCGTGTACAGACCCCCAGGAGCCTACGCTGAATTTCTTCAAGAGTTTGCTAGTTTTCTAACAGATCTCTTGCTCAATTTTGATAAAGTGCTGCTTGTAGGAGATTTTAATATTCATGTAGATGATGTAAATGATGCTCTAGGATTATCATTTGTTGACTTATTAAACTCTTTTGGGGTTAAACAAAACATCACTGGACCAACTCACCGTTTTAACCACACATTAGACTTAGTAATATCCCACGGAGCAGACGTCACTGATATAGATATTTTACCTCAGAGTGATGACATCACAGACCATTACCTCATACTGTTCACACTACCGGTAGAGCAGATTAGCCGTGTTGCACCACGTTATCGACTTGGTAGGACTATTGTTCAGAACACTAAGGACAGATTCATAAATAACCTGCCTGATTTATCTCAATTTCTCACTAAACCCATAACTGCTAATAACCTTGATGAAATAACTAACAACATAGACCTTATCCTCACTAGCACATTAGACACCGTTGCCCCTATCCGGTTAAAAAAGGTTAGAGAACAAGCACCTGCACCTTGGTATAATAGTCATACGCATGCCCTCAAGAGAGCAGCACGTATTCTGGAGAGAAAATGGCGGAAAACTAAATTGGAGGTATTTAGAATTGCATATAAGGACAGTATGCTTAGCTACAGACGGGCGCTAAAAGCTGCTAGAGCTGAACACCTGAGCAAACTTATAGAAAATAACAAAAACAATCCCAGGTTCCTTTTTAGTACTGTAGCTTAGCTTACAACAAATCAGGGCTCTGGAAATTGTGTTCCATCACAGTTTAGTAGTGAGGACTTTATGATTTTCTTCACTGAAAAAATAGAGAACATTAGAAAAACAATTGTGGCAGTTCAACCTCTGACAGCATCTCCTGAGACAGTGTTACCCTCAACTCCACAACTCCACTGTTTTACATGTATAGGACAGGAAGAGCTGTATAATGTTATTGCCAAAGCTAAATCGACAACATGTCAGTTAGATCCAATTCCTACTAAACTACTGAAGGAAGTGTTATATACGACTGGTGAACCACTTCTGAATATTATTAACTCCTCACTATCGTTAGGACTCGTCCCTAAATCCCTCAAGTTAGCAGTTATTAAGCCCCTCATTAAAAAACCTAATCTGGATCCAAACACGTTATCAAATTACAGACCAATTTCAAATCTCCCATTTATGTCTAAGATTTTAGAAAAGATTGTCGCTGCCCAGTTATGTTCCTACTTGCAAGAGAACAATATATTTGAAGAATTTCAGTCAGGTTTTAGACCCCATCATAGCACAGAAACTGCCCTAGTTAAAATAACTAATGACCTGTTTTTAGCTTCAGACCAAGGCTTCATCTCGCTGTTGGTTTTACTAGATCTTAGTGCTGCATTTGACACTATAGATCATGATCTCCTCCTAGATCGCTTACAAAATTACGTCGGCATTCAGGGACAGGCATTAAGCTGGTTTAAATCCTACCTGTCCGATCGTTACCATTTCGTAGATTTAAATGGAGAGCTATCCAGGCTAATGCAAGTAAATTATGGTGTGCCGCAAGGTTCAGTTCTAGGACCCCTGCTCTTCACAATATACATGCTCCCGTTAGGAAATATTATTAGAAGGCATGGAATTAGCTTCCATTGTTATGCTGATGATACTCAGCTATATATTTCATCTAAACCAGGCGATACAGCTCAATTAACCCGGATAACTGAGTGTGTTAAGGAAATAAGAGATTGGATGACCCATAACTTTCTACTTTTAAATTCCGATAAGACTGAGATTTTGCTCATCGGCCCTAAAACTAGTATACAGACGCTCCAGCATCTTAACCTGCATTTAGACGGATGTTCTGTAAACACTAGTTCAACGATAAAAGACCTAGGTGTTATTTTAGACAGCGACTTGTCTTTCAAAAATCATATTAATCAAGTTACAAAAACAGCCTTCTTTCACCTTAGAAATATTTCTAAGCTAAGAAATATGTTGTCCATATCGGATGCAGAGAAGCTCGTTCATGCGTTCATGACCTCCAGATTAGACTACTGTAATGCGTTACTAGGTGGATGTCCTGCGTCATTAATAAACAAGCTTCAGTTAGTCCAGAATGCAGCAGCCAGAGTTCTTACAAAGTCAAGAAAATATGATCACATAACCCCGATCTTATCGTCCCTACACTGGCTTCCTGTTAAGTTTCGAATAGACTACAAATTATTACTTCTCACATATAAAGCACTAAATGGTTTGGCTCCCATTTATCTATCCAGTCTTTTAACACGCTACAATCCGCCACGCTCCCTGAGATCTCAAAACTCTGGGCTTCTAGTAGTTCGTAGAATAACAAAGTCCACTAAAGGTGGTAGAGCATTTTCACATTTAGCTCCTAAACTCTGGAATAGTCTTCCTGACGGTGTTCGGGGTTCAGACACACTCACCCAGTTTAAGTGTAGATTAAAAACATATCTTTTTAGCAAAGCCTACACATAACACACATCACATCATAACCTTGTGCTCCAGAACATCTGATCACATGCACATTATCAACTTGTGCTGTTAATATCATGAACAGCAGCTACGCTAATTCCTCTCCACTGCTTCTCTTTCTCTCCCCATCCCGAGACACCCTGAGGTGGCCAGCTCCAGTCACCTCCCCCTCTTGGTGATTACGGACCTTTGAAGAAGTAGATGCCGAACTCGCAAACATCCCGAACCATCTAGAGACGTACCAGTGTCATTTGGATCCCGCTACATGTGTGGAGTTTTGACATTGGACCTCCTGGAGTGTTAAGGCTCTGGCATGGAGAAGCTGATGCTGGATCTGTGGTGATCAAAAATGCTGAGCTCATAAAACTAGGAGCTATTAACCATAAAGACTGTTTAAGACTGCAGAAAGAACATCACTTATAATCTTATACTCCAGTACTCATGTTAGTTCTCACTGTCCAGTGTTCTGTATTGTTGGAAAAATTTATGATCAAACTCTTGATGTCACCCAGATGAGGATGGGTTCCCCTTTTGAGTCTGGTTCCTCTCAAGGTTTCTTCCTCATAACATCTAAGGGAGTTTTTCCTTGCCACAGTCGCCACGGCTGCTCATCAGGGACAAATTCACACCATTCACCATCACTGTTGATTTGTGTAAAGCTGCTTTGAGACAATGTCTGTTGTGAAAAGCGCTATACAAATAAACTTGACTTGACTTGACTTACTTGTGAAGATTTGTGCTCATTCAGCTACTGTGCAAGGGCATTAGGACAGTCAGGTACTGATGAAGGGCGAGGAGGCCTGGGGTGCAGTTAACATTCCAATACATCCTGAAGGTGTTTAGTAGGGTTGAGATCAGAGTTTTTACAGCAGGCCACTCAAGATCATCAACACCATATATAAAACCATATCTTTATGGGGCTCGTTTTGTGAACAGGGGCAGTGTCATGCTGGAACACGTTTGGGTTTTTTAGTTTAAGCAAAGGGTAAATGTAATGCTACCACATCCAAAAACATCCTATTTGTGGGTCTATAAATTACATAGATAGATAGATAGATAGATAGATAGATAGATAGATAGATAGATAGATAGATAGATAGATAGATAGATAGAGATAGATAGAGAGATAGATAGATAGAGAGATAGAGAGATAGATAGAGAGATAGATAGAGAGATAGAGAGATAGATAGAGAGATAGATAGATAGATAGATAGATAGATAGATAGATAGATAGATAGATAGATAGATACTCATCCTAGAGGGTCTGTGAGAGGCTCTAAATCACGTTTGTACTTGTTCTTGTTGCGCATATATACATCATCCGGATTTCTCTAAAGAAAGTGATGCAATTATGCGCTAGCCATTTTTTAATATCTCTGTATTAACATGTACTAACCACCTCAAATGTATGAGTATGATGTTTAAAACAAGTCCCCTCTGTTATATACACCATGTGCTATTTTTAGGTAACTGTAATAGATCTTTGTAAATTAGGAGAAAGAAATCTTCTCTTTCCACACTGCCTAAAGAGGACTGGGGTGGGAGGGTAATAACTCTGCACTAGAGTTGCTGGCATGTATATGAGCCTGCAGAGATCTTACATACTGCTCGAGGAATGTGTTTATGCATGTGTGTGTGTGTGTGTGTGTGTGTGTGTGTGTGTGTGTGTGTGTGTGTGTGTGTGTGTGTGTGTGTTCCAGGCTAGGCAATAATCCAAAAGTGTGAGACTCGACCATGCTGACAAACAGCAATATGACCCCTGACCTGGTCAGTCCTCAGTAACCAATTAGAGAACAGATACTAGGTTTTAATAGCAACTGTGAGAAGATGCAGAGAGCTTCGGAATGACGAGGGGATGCAAGGATCAAAGGAGGAGGTGAAATGAGACGAGAGGAGAAAGGACACTCGGGATGGAGCGGTAGTGCTCTCCGAGGTTACCTACCTCCTTGAGAAGAGACAGGCGGACACACAACAGAAGGATGGGGGAATGGGGGTGCAGAGGGAACAGAATAAAGAAACACAAGAAGGAACGTTTAACAATAAACAAGGCACACGCAACCACATCTAGGAACTAAATTGCAGACATGCTGTGAGGAGGGGTGGGCAAGTATTAAAAACACATGTGAGTTAATACACTGCAGGGGGAAGCATTAAAAAAAAATCTGTGCTTCACACAAAAATATGATTGGGAATTAAAAATAGCACAGTGGAATACGAAGGTCTTGCTTTGTGAGCTTCTAAAAAGGTCTTAAGAGTCAAGAGTAATATGACTGTATTGCTATTTTTGAGGGTCTTAATAGTAAAAGCACTGTATATTGTATGTATTTCACATTTCATGACATCTTTCTCTTCAGATTTACTTATTGAATACAGCGCAGTTATGGGCCAGTAAATGTAAATGGTGGCATTTGCAGTTTTCACTAACACCTCAGTGTGTGTTTCTCTGGAGTATTTACGTGTGATGGCACTGCCTTGTGGAGCGACAGAGTGATGGAAAGGATGGAAGAGCAACACGACAGTGACCAGTGAAAAAAGAAAGTGAAAGTGTGTGAAGAAGACTTCTTTCTCTACTGACCTAGCTTAAGCAGCCAGCCTTCTCTGTCGGGGTTGAAAAACGTGTGGGTGAGGTCGTTGCCGTCATCCTCCGGGATCTTAAAGGGCTCACTTTTAATGCTCTCGTACAAGTTCTGATCAGGAGCAGGAGGGGGGGGGGGGAAAGAAAGAAGGACAAATTAGGTGACACATTATCACTCGTTCTACATACAGATGTTAAAAAAACAGTGCAGCTTTGAAATATTTATCTCCATTCTATGGCCACTGGTGGATTAATCATGACAGGAATGTAATGCTGAGTCATTCTAATAGAAAACAGGTTGAAGCGGTCAGCTAGTTTCGAATGAGGTGAGGTTTCTGGGTAAAAAAAAAAAAATGCAGTATACAAGATAAAAGATCTTATCTGGTAACCACTGCTTGACTGGTTCTCTCATCTATCAGGGTACAACAAAGGCATGATTTCAGACTCTTTTCTGTCCTGGCACCAAGGTGGTGGAACAACTTCCACTTAATGTCTAATCACCTGAGTAACTAGCAGTCTTTAGACGATGTCTAAATACCTACTTCCCTCAGAGGTTCTTAAATGATCACTTATTCGGTTAAAAAAATTGCTTTGCAACTACATTAGAGAACTCCAAACAGAGTTTTCAAGGGATTGTATTCTTAATCTGTGTCTTGATTCGATTTTCTATAACAGCACGTCTCGGGTTTATTTGAATGTGTTCAAACATTATAATATTTTATTGTTTCCCTATAGTATTAGCTTATTTACAGGTTGGATGCTCCACATAATCTGATAAAAATGCTCAATTTGTTGATATGGTGAATTTTTCTCTAAGGAGACATTTATTTATCTTTTAAAGAAGGAGTCATGGCTTGTCAGTGCTCATCTTCAGGATGAAAGATGTTGTGCTTATTGGATTCCCTGTACCACGACAAAAGCACATTTTTTTTCCATTCTTATTAACTCCAACAGAGAAAAGAAATCCAGGCTGGGGAGGGGGTGACTATATATAAGTGATAACAGAAGGTAAGGTTTTATTTTGTAAATGTTCCACAATATTAAACGTATATGTTTGTTAAAAAAAATTGGATTGCTGTTTGACCACTGTGGTATAAGAAGAACAAAACACTTCAGTATATAGTTATAGTAATTCCAGCCACCCCATCATCGATTCATTTTCTTATAAAACCATACCCTGTTGTGTTTTATTCATTACTTTCATTACTTTTCATTTCTTTTTTTACGTTTCTAAATAATTGAGAAATGTGCATATGTTTTGATGATATCATCTAATATACTGTAATGAAATGATTAGTAGCCCAATATAAACTTTCTTTCGGCTTCTTCCATTAGGGGTTGCCACAGCGGATGATCCGTATTCGTGATCCGCATGTTCGATTTGCCACATGTCTTTACCCTGGATGCCCTTTCTAACGCAACCCTCCCCGTTTATCCAGGCTTGGGACCGGCACTAAGAGTGAACTGGCTTGTGCAACTATAATAGCTGGGTTATTAGTAGCCCAATATAATATATCACATTTTGTACACCCATCTTTCTGGTAAAAGTTTACTCAATTACTGAATAACTGAAACTGAATTAATAATATTAGTCCTGTACATAAAAAGTTAACTAATAGTATAGTATACATAAGCAACTTAAGTATACTCAGTAAACTGAAGGTTTACAGTACATTAAGTATATTTTTCTTCATGTATAATAGTATGATTGTCTTAAGCTTGGATAATAATCTACAAATTTCTTTGTAAAGTCTGTTTTGTATCGATTCTTGCTTGCTAATTGCAAAAGCCTTATTTATGCATGGTAAGATTGTCCTGCCAGTAAGCACTTTTCCATGTTGTCCAATCAAGGCCTCTGTATAAACGTTCTGTGTGTTATCCGCGCATGTGAGGAAATCCATCTCACAGCCTCTTGTAATGTTTTTTGCTACACTAAATCATAGCTAATGCACTTGTGACACACACTAATTATTACATTTTGAGATATTTCCCAATACTCCAATGTATTTATCCACACCCTCAAATAATTAACAGGATTAACATTTTACAATAAAGTGGCGGAAAAAAAAAACCCTATGTACCATGAAAATAACTATTCCTGTTTTAGCTGATACCATGAGGAAAGCGTTAGAAGCAGCATTGTTAACAAACACAGAAATGGTGCATAAAGGTTAGCAGTGAATACAATACCCTGAGCAGCTCCTCTGGTAGGTCTCCTCCTTCATTGATTCCCCTGTTCATGGAGATAAAGCGCTCCACAGCAGGCTTGTCCCTGACATTAGGGTTGTGAAGGCTGGTGTTCAGCATGATGATTGCAAAAGACAGGACATAGCAAGTGTCTACAAAAAAAACAAAAAATATGGAACATAATGCCACTGCTACATCAGTATTACAGTAGATTTGAAAGCACACAGTTACATACAACTACATATATACATCTGATTCACAAAACTCAAACTGTAATTTTAAAGCAAAATGAATCAGCTTTAGCTGCGTATATGCAAATGACTTCCTATATTATAAAACCCATCCTAATTTACTCCTATAGCCATGTCATTTGCATGAAACATCCGAATTCAGGTGTTGGGACAGTAAGCCAAAAGAAAATATTTTAGAAAAAGTAATAATTGTTTATACTTTTAGTGTCAGTAGAAAACAATGTCAATTACGTGTTCTGAGTGTCTGCCACAGACAGGGACCCTTGAATTGAGAGTTCTCACTGTGAAGGGTTTGGCTTTTAAGAAAAGCCTTTAACAGTGTAAGGCTCTAAACAAATTGTGATTTATAAACTGTGACCTTGAGGGTCATACCATGAATTTTTCATAAACACATCTCTTTCTATTGATCTATTGATTGATTCCCAAAGCGCTGCACAGACTGACCTGAAATTCATTTAATTTTCAAAGATCGACAGTGAGGCTCTGTGTTGTACCCAAAAATGCATGGATTTCATTATGATGTAGATACAAATACAAGACGGCACACTATCTTTAGTCTTTGTGATCAATAGAACTTGGTAAAGAAGAGATAGAAGCGACAGATGGAAAAGACGCCATTGCTCTAAATGTTAATGCAATAAGAAAAAGACCACCAGTCTGACCTGTGGATTGGAAGACTCCTGGGTTGCACTGACAGTACCGGGACGCAAAGGCCTCCATCATTCTATCGATCTTCTGTGCCTCACCCGGCAGCCTGAAGCTCCACAGAAATTGCCTGAACAGAAAGTGTGTGGGTGTCTCAACCAGAGAGCTAAAGCATCAATAACAATAAGAGGAGTATGTTCTAAGAACAAACCCTCAGGTGGGGCTCAAATTTATGAACATGTTGGAGCTGCAATGGAACATGACTTTTCACAACCAACTCACGCTCATGCATAAACCAACTCACGCTCATGCATAAACCTGGTCAAATGTCGACTTTTTCGATTCCAGGCAGTCTACAAACTAGAGGCTTTTCTGGACTTTAACATGTTTCTCATCTGCTAGTATCTAATGTAATTTCTTCTGAATTTGTGATCCACAAAGAGCATCAAAGATATGCCACAACCCAGACTGATCTAAACAGATCTTACAGAAACTTAACAAATCAGCTTCATATGGAAAAGAGTGAAAAATATGAGCCTTTGTATTGATATTACTGAAGAAAAAGACATGAAGATAGGACTGCATCCTCCATCTGTTTGAGGAATATTTCTGGGCTGATGAGCACTGAAGTTGGTAGAACGCCTCCAAAAACAACTTTGTATAAAAGTTTGCTAGACATATGATCAAGAAATATGAATCATTAGTCATAATATTCCGATTGTTTTCCCAATTAAGTGACAGACAAAAAAAAAGATAAAAAAACTAAAAATCTCTAAAACTTTGTGCATAAGATGAAGCGACAGGTATAAAAAAAGCTAAATCAAAGTCCAAGATTTTGAATACCAGCCAACACTAAATATGAAAAAAGAAAGCATTTGTTTTGAATTAAACTCCATTAGTAGGCAAGGACTAATAGCGTTTACAACCGTGTATATTTATGGAAAATTGTAAAGAATCATGAGTTGATAAAGGGAAATAGTCTTCATTAGTTGTCTCGGATCACGGGTCGCCCATAAATCGGTAATACAACCAGTGTTGTTGGCTAAATGACTTGCCATTAATGTACTTTTAATAGGGTCACTTGAACATTTTGAAACCTGAAACAACTAGGCTTATTATTATATAAACCGGAGCTGTTGCGTGTGCAGATCCAACCCACCTTAACGCCTGTACAAGATTGAGGTCTGCAAATTCATGCAGCTCCACGAAGGCCTGAAGCACTTTAATGTTGAAGTCATCCCTGTGAAGACACATATAAATCTCTCAAAATAAACTCCAAACACCATGAATGCCAAAATCCCACCAACGGTGCTTCTCAGCAGCACAAGTTATTGTTTTAGAGAATGAGAATTTACAATGGCTCAGAGCCAAACCACTGCACAGGATAAGAATCAGACTTTTTGTCCGTCTAAGTTATACAGCTTCGAAAGCGTATTGTTTTGACAGGCATGTCCCTAGAGTTGTCCCGTTTACTTTGAAGAGATAAGAAACACATGTGGCCTCTGGTGATTTTTTTCTGCCACACAGTTTTGTGGCCGTTCTGCACAATAAATCCAGACAGACTATTTCCGGAGGATTTATGCCACGTTTAGCACCAGGACCCCAACTTTACCAGGGGGACAGACAAAAATGAAAAAGGTCTTACCGTTCCCCTAAGTAATCCCCAATGACTGTTTTGTTTAGACCCTCTCCTTTGTAGAGGAACTGGGCTATATCATCAGGGGTGTGTTGCAGGAGGTCATTCTCCAAGAGAAACTGGATCCCCTAAAAATCAAACATGCACATAATGTTCCAAACCCTTCAAAGCAAGCAAACCTTAAAATCTACATTTTTCTTTCTATGCTTTATTTAACTGCTGATAAATAATCCTGAATCTGAATGTGAATTTGATAGATTACTTTTTATTTTATTTTATTATGGCTCTCAAACATTTATTGTTCATTTATTAAGACTTGCCTTTTTGGGATCCATGTTGAATTTCTTTCTTCCCATGGCAATCTGTTTGTTCCTCTGTGTGGTTTTGCTATAATGTACGGAATGAACACAAAAAAATAACAAAATTATTTGCAGTTCTTAAACAACTTCTCTGCAAGAAAAAGAACATCTAAAAAATGTTAGCAGAAAGTGAAGAATGCTTCATGATCATTCCTGCCTACAAAGCGATGAAATAGTTACGATAGAATATGTTACAATGAATAGAATTTGAAAAATGATATGTAAATTGGTGCTTTGCATAAACTGGTGTTGGAAGTTTAAAACTAACGATCTCTACAAAATATGTAAAAAGGCACAATTATTTATTGATACACGAGAACATAAAACCTGGTTTGTCTTACATTCATGCATTAAAAGAGCATGAAGAGAATTAGAAAAAGCCAAACAGCCTTAAAAATGTGTGGTATGTATAGAAACTACTCGCAGTCACATTTTTTTGTAAGTGATGTGTTATAACCCAGATTAACACCTCAAGAAAACCTGTCTGATAAACCTGTAGGAAGCTAAAAAAAAAAAAAAAAAAAAAGATTGGCTTACACACATTAGTTTAAGATCAAAATTTCCCAAATCAACAAAGTTTCATAATTGCAGATTTTTTATTATTCATATAAGCTTATTCATATTACAGTTTTATATTACAGCCAATTTTGTATTATAACAGTTACATTAAAATTCAAAAGCAAAGAAATCAGATGTGAGGATGTGTGACAGCTTGGGAAAAACACGGTCAAAATGAAACATTAACTACAATGCGCTTTCTGTCCACTATCACCTGGACACCTGTTTATTTATGCAGTAATAAAGGTTGAAAGCATCTGTTAATGTTACCATAAAACATCAGAAGGGGGGGTGTCATTAATTGTGTCATTAACTGTGGAATGGCTCTTGGTACCAAATGGGCTTGTTTGACACTGCATAAAGATAGGGTTTACATGTGTTAAAGGGCAAGATCTTCAGTGGCCTGCTATAGAGCTCTGACCTCAACCCTACTGAACAATATTGGGATGAATTGGAATGCTAAATGACCCCAGGCCTTCTTATTGTACATCAACACCTGACTTTACTAATGTGAATGGTGAAAATCTCCACAAAACAATCTAATGGAACATCTTTCCAGGATAGTGGAGGTTATCATATCAGCAAATGGGGACTGAATGTGGAATGGGATCTTCAGAAAGCATGTAGAAATGTTATAGTCATGTGTCCACACACTTTTGTCTATATAGTGTATGTCTCTATAGAAATGTCAGTCAAGGGACGGTGTGGAAAGTGTGGGAAGACAGTTTGTCTGAGATGGTTAACTGTCCAAATACTTTAACTATATAGTGTATTTAAAATGTATTTATATAAACCACCTGTGGAACACCTTGATTAAATTATGATACTCATTCTCCAAGGAAATTATGCTATCATCTTCAGGTAAAATGATTGCATGAACTAAAACATTTAAACATTTTTGGTCAAAAAACAACAACTTATATTTACAATAACTTTTAATCATTCAATTCAATTCATTTTATTTGTATAGCGCTTTTAACAATAAACACTGTCTCAAAGCAGCTTTACACAGATAATGTGGTGATATGTTTTCTATAATGCTGCCACAAAACATTTTTAGCGATACATTGTCCCAGACCACTCTACATTTCAGACACAACACTAGGTAACAGTCTGGCTTTCATCTCTTTTAATTTGACCACAGATTGTATGTACGCTCCAGCAGCTGCCTGCCTGACACACAATAATGTAGTCAGCCAGACAGATGACAGGCAGTGAATGAAGTGGGTTTACTGTACATGTACATGAGGACAGATTGCTGCATGTGACACTGCTGAATAAATAAAGGGGATTATCATGGGGAGCAGCTGCATAGCAGAGAGCATTAATGTGTATTTAACTGTACAGTGGTATTCAAGACTAAAATATATAACGGCTGCATTTCCCTGTGCCACATATTCTGTTTGCCCATGTGCAGAAAAACAAGTTGCTGATCATATTCCTAAACTCACCTCTCTCCCACACAAGTGAGCTGCTCGATTTCCGTCATCACTTCTGCAATCTCGAACTTCAATCGCTGCCAAAGAGTGTCAGAGAATTAGCCTTCTGGTGGGGAAAGCCTTACAAATTATTTCACCTTTTTCAATCTTTATAGGTTGCAAAGAAAATATCGAAATAAAGTTTGTGTCAAGTCATGCTGCAAACATTGTCTAGAGTGCCCTAGTTTAATTATAGAAATAAATATATTAGGGATATAAATTTATCATTTACTAGTAGTCGAAATGTATATATATTTTTTTTAATTATCACTTAATCCCTTTATCCCTAATGAGCAAGCCAATGGTGACAGTGCCAA
Organism: Silurus asotus; assembly: GCA_024362625.1. NCBI lineage: Eukaryota > Metazoa > Chordata > Actinopteri > Siluriformes > Siluridae > Silurus > Silurus asotus. The sequence goes on from MU551670.1 coordinate 1,983,163, forward strand.
GGAAAGAAACCTTGAGGAAAACCAGATTCAAAAGGAAACAGGATCTAAATCTCCATTCAATCTAGTTTACTGTAATCAACTGTTCACTGATGTGGACTTAAATGCACATCAGTACATGGAATTTGCAGTCCTAAGCCATTGTTGCAGACTGTTTCTAATAATTACAGTGCAAAACCATTTCATGGTTCTTATGGTTCACCTTTCATTGATCCTGTTACTTACAGTGGGGGAAATATTCTAGAATGTTTAGGGTAGGTTTATTTTAACACATTATATAAAAAAAAAATCCAGAGAAAATAATAAATTAATTATATATATAAATTAGTTTGTATTGGATCAAGTGAAATAAGTATTTGATCCTCTACCAACCAGCATAAATCCTGACCACCACACAACCAAATTAGTCCTGTCTTAAAGATCAACTAATCAGCTCATTATGTGTATACAAGACACCCGTCACAGGATCAACCTCTTTCATTCAAAACTCTCCACCACCATGGGCAAGACCAAAGAGCTTTCAAAGGATGTCAGGGACAAGATTGTAGACCTGCACAAGACTGGAATGGGCTACAAGACCATCAACGAGAAGCTTGGTGAGAAAGAGACCACTGTTGGCGCAATAATTCAAGTAATACAAGACTAGAGCTCCATGCAAAATATCACCTCATGGTGTAAGGATGATTCCGAGAGAGGTAAGGGATCAGCCCAGAATTACAAGGGAGGAGCTTGTTAATGATCTCAAGGGAGCTGGGACCACAGTCACTAAGAAAACCATTGGTAACACACCAAGGTTTTTTTGCTCAAGGATGAAAAGGCCCATTTGAAGTTTGCCAATGAACACCTGAATGATTCAGAGAAGGCTTGGGAAAATGTGATGTGGTCAGATAAGACCAAAATATTGCTCTTTGGCATCAACTCGACTCGCCGTGTTTACAGACAGGTAAATGCTGAATATGACCCCAAGAACAACATCCTCACTGTCAATCATGGAGAAGGAAACATTCTCCTTTGTTGCTGTTTTTCTGCTAAGGGTACAGGAAGACTTCACCACATGAACAGGGCCATGCACTGCAGAATCTCGAGTGAGAACCTCCTGGCCTCAGTCAGAACACTGAAGATGGGTCGTGGATGGGTCTTACAGGTCCACATTCCTGTTCCTGATGTCCTTTAACAGCTCTTTGGTTTTAGTCTTGCCCATTGAGGTGAAGAGGTCTGAATGGAAGAGGTTGATTCTGTGACTGGTGTCTTTTATACACATAACGAGTTGATGCAAGAAGTTCTTTCCTAAAGGGACAGGACTAATTTGGGTATGGGTTAGAATACTTATTTCACTCAATCAAATACAGATTAATTTATAAATGTATAAAAAAAACATTTATAGCCTTTCTTTAATGTCTATTTTTATGGATTTGTTTATATTCTGTCTCACTCTGTTAATAATAATAATAATAATAAACCTACCCAAAAAAATATAGACTGTTCATTTATTTGCTGATTTGGGGAAATCAGCAGGGGAATAAATAAAAATTTCCCCAACTGTATGTCATGGCCACCAAATATCTAGATTCTCTCACAATCTTTACACAATTTTTTCTCACTTGTGGTTAATAAGACAAGAATGTCATGGTACTAAAAAACAAGGTAGTTTGGCATTTTGGTGCTGAAGACTCTCTGGCAATAGAGACTCTATATATCCTTGGGAATTTAATGAAATGATCATGTATAGGACAGGGATGTGTGTATGTGATTTGTCTTATAGACCAATCACATCTTTGAGGATTAAACAGCACAGCAGTTTAAGCTGCAGTAATATTCAAAACCATACATAGCCTCAAAGTTACTCACCTCAATGTCATCCAGTAATTCTTTTTTCCTGCGCCTTATGTTTGTCAGCTCATCTCTCTCATCTAAGGACAGATCCTCAGGTACTACAAAAGAAAAAAGATAAAGATAGCTATAAATATTGTCTGACAATGTTTATTGATCAGGGGTGACTAATGTTATCTTCAAAATACTGGAGTGGGTGTGGGGTTTTATTCCAATCAAACAGGAGCCACACCTGATTCCATCTGGTTAATTAGTTGATCTTGGCTTTCAGTACACTCAGGTGTGGCTTCTGTGTAGTTGATCTAAAAACGTTCACCCACACCAGCACATTTTGATCAAGATTGAATACTGCTGTTGTAAATGATAGAAATGTCCACACATTCTGGATTGAGTTTGAAAAAAATTAACTTTAAAAAGGACCAATATTTTATCCTCCTGCTTATAGAACTAGACAATTTTATTTCCAACTCGTCAATTGGGTGTAAAGAGATACTCTAAAATTCAGACTTCTTCATATGACAAAAATCTTAGAACTAAGTATCTGTAAGATAAATATTAATTTTTGATTTAGATAAAAGATTTAGAGCTGAGACACAGAAAGACGGCTGCCAGATCCTTTTCATTGCACAGGAAATTGCTCACAAAAAGCACAAGAAGTGTAATAGTACAATTGACAGTTGTAAACAGTAGCACTTTTGCATCCGTAAGATGTTTTTGAGGGTCACATGGCTTTTAAGGAAAAAGGTCACTTTTTGTATTCACCAATGGTAGCTCATGCTCATTTCTCCACACTTTTATAATGCTAGCTTGTATCCACTGCTTTAAAAGCAAAAGCCACTGTTGAATTACACTGTTAAGCTGCTTTGCAACTCATCATCCAGCAAATCCCAATCATCTTTCATCAATAGTACGTGTTCTATATTTAGCAAAACAAAATGACACTAGACACAAGCCATTAGTTTCAAGATGGTGAGAACTCTGACTGCCTGGAGTGACGGATGTGCTGCCAAAGCTCTGAACAGATGAACGTCGCTACATCTCATGAGTGTGTGAGGCAAACGTAGACGGTGGGTTGTCATTTCTGAAAAAAATATTTGTAGTGAGGAAAGACCAGAGGACACAAACATGCACATAAGCTGCGATTGTTACTAACAGGCTGAGCTACGCCCCAACCCTCCTACACTGTTGTGAAGAATTTACTTGCTAAATAAAAGGCTTGAATGTCTCTGATTGCTCGGTCGCAGAGCTCGATGACAGGCACCCACTGTGAGTTTGAAAGAACACACTAGTGTTTGAAGCAAGGCGATGATTTAACAGTGTCACGGCTAACATGCTGTGGCAGAAATGCCCTGGCGGAATGAAAGTTTGTTGCCGTCTTCAGGGACAGACAAATTATAAAATTATCTATATAATATAGGAATTATCAGAAAGTCTGTTTTAGTAACCTGATTAACATTAAATTAAATAGGACTGAACGCACAGCCAGCACCTCTGATCTAAAAATAGGATTGTTGAATATTACTCCAATTTGCTGCCCAATCCTATGTTTTGGTTGCCTGGAAACTTAACTGAATATGCTACAAGCTGGTAGCTAATCATAGTTTCTATGTGTAATGTATACTGATGTATATCAGTGCATTAATACAGACTAAGGAAAACAGTAAAGCATAAAACCAGGTAACTTTGCACCATCAACAAAATGGGCCGTGTTCGGAATATAATATTTGATCTGGCTACAGTCTTTATTTATAGCATGAGCACACTAGGGTATCCACAGGCACCATAACATCAGCTGCACACTATATGAAAGATTAAAACTACATGCAAAATAACATGCAAATCCTCGACTCTGTCAGGCTACCTGGCTTGTTTTAATAAAACCACTCTGTTCAAATAGTAAATAGAAAAGGAAAACCTCAGTCCTGGTTTCCTCTAAAAAATCTAATTTAAAGCCCCCATTTTGGCTGAGCCATGCTAATATGAGTAGCTCCTTTAACCATGTCTTGTGACTGTTAAAGCTTTCTAAAGCAGAAACTGCAGATGCAGAACTACCGGTAAGCAGTGAAATACCTCAGACATTGACACTGATGGCATAAGAAGCAAAAAATAAGTCTGCTAAGCACTAACAAAGGATTCATTCAGATTACTGCAGCATGAATATTATTTTGTGTTCAACGTTAAGTCATGCATGCCAACCATCTGTTCGATGTACATCAACAATCAAGAGATAATGAAAAAAAAACGTGACCAGTCATTCCAGAGTTGCGACTTAAAACAGAAAGCGGAGAAGCATCCTGATGTTTTCCAGATCAGCCTGGAAACAACACAGCAGATGGATCACCATTGTGCACTGCAGGCTTCATTATGGTTGAGCAAACTCAAACCTACTTGCACTGCACGCTGATCTGATTGTTAGTTAAAAATATCCCATATATATTTTGTGGTCTGAATCGAATTAGCTTTAAACAGAAAGTATTAAGAAATATATTACATACCAGGGCTCCCTATCCATGTCTCGCTCTCCTTGCACTGCATGGTAGATATACGTGAACCGTTTTCTTGTATGAATGCGAGCTTTGGCAGACAAATTTACTTCTTTTACCCCCACTAAAACTCCCTGACAACCTGCCTGTATTTGTACAGACGCTCCGAGACTCAGAGGGCATCGTTTGCATACCGACAGCAAGCAGGCATTCAGGTTAAACCGGTCTCTCTATCTGCTGCCTTGAGGAAACGTGGCCTACAGTCAAGTGTAACTCATGATGGAGAAAAATGCCAAAACACACACTGGGGAGGAAACGCTCACTCGGAGTTAAACCTTGATGGGTCACAAGCTAGTCAGCAAAGCACACTTAAAGGCATAAATACTTCTTTAAGATACACTACAATACACACAATCTAAAAAACACGCAAACAAAAAACCTACATCTTTTTCCTGGCTTGGTTTCCATTACGCTGTTATCATGTTGCTGATTTACTTATGATCTGTACTTTGACGCAGGCTCGATGTTAAAATGGTTATGGTAAATGTCACCAGTGAGGTGAACACACACAAAAGAAAATTCGAAATGTATAATCTAATATGCAGTTTTGATTTACAACAGGTATTAATAACAGTATATTAAATAGTTTCCCACTGTCAGGGAAGCACCCAGCACTCTCTCACTTACCAACCACCTTCACCTGTTTCCCATCATCTCTCCCATACTTAAAGCCCCCGTTCACACTCATTCACCGTCCGTTCTACATTTCACTATGGAGATGATTCCTGGACTACCCGTACAGAGGACTATACCCGTGTTCCAGTACTACTAAGGACTATACCCATTTTCCGGTACTGTTACTTCCTGGCTTGTGTTTGTTCTCTGAACAACTATTAAACCTCGTTTATGGTACTTCGGTTTCCGTCCCTTGATCACCGCGTGACACCCACCAACACAGTTTTTATTTAAAACTTTAGGAGAAGCAATGAGGAGCTTGGCCTGTTTGGGAACTTATTTGGTTAGGTAAAGCTCCGTCATGAAACTGGTTGAGAAAATGCCAAGATTGTATACAGCTACATTGGAAACACGGTTAAAAATGTAAAAAGTACTTCTAAATTCTAAAATACTAATCATTTCCTATGTTATTTCCCAAGATCCTATGAAATCCCACAAAAACATGTGTGTCCTTTTGACTCCTGGTGTACCTCAGTAAGCTCTGTGGACACATGTCACATTCACTTCCTCAAAGAAGAGGACTGTGTAGCTCATTAGTCTGTAGAAGTCATCCACAATGGAACATATCCTTCTTTTACTGAAACTGAAAAAAAATCTTAATGACAGCCCAGAGTATCTGTCATTAGAAGGAATGTCTCAGTAAGTCTGAATAAGATGCTTTTTTTTTTTTTTTATAAATGTAACCCAAATCTTACAGTTTCAAATGACTGTTCCAGTCATATCCCTTCAATTTATTAGTCTGATTTTTTGACCATAGCATGATTTAAATAACACCACAGGTCATCTTGCATCCCAAACAGCATGCCTAGATATAACTTTCATTTTAAAATTTGTACTTGCACAATAAAATCCATCAAAAACAACAAATAAAAACATTAATTTCTTCACTCTTAGTAGGCATAAAGCCTACTTAAAGTCTGCACATGATTTAAAAATAAAGGGTAAAACAAAACTGTTTGTATCCCACACAAAAAAAAAATCAAACCAGCTGTGCACAGGTTCATTTATAAAAATCCCACAGATATACGGGAACAGTGCTTACTCATCCTTCTTTAATTTTTACCTGACAAGGGGTTGTATTACATTTCTCCTATTTATCTATGCCTTGCTAATTTCCTGTTTCAGTATTAGTATTATAACTATCCCGTCTAGCTGACTGCTCAATTTCTCCTAATGCTTCATAAAATTACACCTTAGGGCCATTTAAATCCAATCATGTCAGCTAAATCATGATGCATTCCCCAAAAAGACCTTCAGATAAGGACAAACAAATAGATCATCGTCTTGCTAAAAACGTAAACAGCTCCTTGTGACTGAAGAGACTGGAGTGGAAACTTTGAAACGATTGTTAACCAAACAGAGCATTTCTCCTAAAAGTTTCAGCCAACGTCTGGGGCTAATTGAGAAGTAAATGCATGTTGGATCTCTGTAAGCTTTGCACTCTGTTATTACCAGCTCATCTTACCAATGAACTGCTTTACCCATCGACTCGTGCTTGCAGGGGGTCACGTGTGCTTTACTGAAGATGTCCTGTCTCTGATCCCCTCACTGTCCCTCTGATGACTCACTCAGGAAATGAGTTTAGTGTCTGATTGCAGCCGACTGATAGAAGCAAACAGGCCTGTTTATATTGGCTCTGGCTCTCCAGACGCCACATCTGGAAACTAACAACGAAAGACGGGGGATGGTCTCTTCCAAGTCTACACTTTTTGCACGATTTGATACATCACTTCAGTGCACAGAGATTTACATAATGTTTGGCACAAGGTTTATCTGTTTGCATTCAGTTATCTGGTGTATCAATGCTCATGTGCACTTCATGGTGCATAAATTCTGCAAATAAGGAGCCAATCTCATATCAGGCTTTTATCCATGCAGGTTGGCACAAAACAAGCATTTTACCACAAAGCTGAGCTAATAACAGTGCTCCTCGCTGATGAAAGCCTGTTTTTATATGTCAATACCCATATTAACCTTCACATCAGAAAAGTGGGAATATATAAAGTAACGAGACAATTTATGTTAGTCTGCACACAGAGATGAATATGAATAGATTCCACACCTAAGGTGATCCAAAAGAAAAAACAAAACCAGACCAACCTTTTCAATATATCTAGGTTTCGTTTTCTAGATCTTTTTTTCGGCTTGAAAAAAGTATTCAAACTTCACCAATCAGTGTGAAAGTGTCTGAAAAGGTTTTAAACTCTAAGCTGTGATGCAATCGTTACTATTACATCGTCATTCCACTGCTGCTATTTTGCTAATTTAACGGATTATTTCCTATTCTAGTCTTGTTGAATAACTCTATTGCAGTTCATTGTAATTTAATTACATAATATCGGTAGTTTCCAGAAATAACTTTCTTTCAGCTTTCCCCGTTAGGGGTCGCCACAGCGGATCCTCCGCACGTTTGATTTGGCACATGTTTTACGCTGGATGCCCTTCCTAACGCAACCCTCCCCAATTTATCCGGGCTTGGGACCGGCACTGAAAGTGGCTGGGGATGGTTCCCTGACCGGGGATCGAACCCGGGTCGCAGCGGTGAGAGCGCTGCATCTTAACCACTAGACCACCAAAAATATTTCAGATAAATATTAGTTATACTATACAGACAAAGGTTTGTGGACATGAATGTTCTTCATGAATGTAGACTGAGGAGGCCTGGGGAAGAGTCAGCATTCCAATTAAACCCAAAGGTGTTCGATAGGTTTGAGATCAGAGTCACTCAAGATGTTCCACTCCAACCCATATAAACCATACCTTCATGGAGCTTGGTTTGTGCACAGGTCCATTGTCAGGTTGGAAAAGGTTTGGGTCTCCTAGTTCAAGTGAAGGAATTTTTTTATTCTCCTGCATCGAAAGACACCCTATACAAAGTGTGCCTCTAACTTAACGTGATAAAAGTTTGAGAAAGAACCACATATGACTGGAAAACAGGAATTGATCCGGAAGGCCTGCTCAGCCCTGGGGATTCCCCTGGACACTGTACAGGAGGTGGGTGAAAGGAGGATGATAGCTAAACTATCATGATTATTGGAAAATGACTCTCACCCCCTGTATGAAACAGTATCATCTTTCAGCAGCTCCTTCAGTGACAGAGTTACATCCTAAGTGTCAGAAGTAGCGATACAGACGGTCTTTAGTTCTTTACAATCAGAGCTTCTCTCAGTGAAACGGTCACCAAAATAGACACTGTTATTACTGTTTAACTACGCAATAATAACAATAACAACGTTTTTTAAGCAACACGTGTGTAATAACAATAATGTAAAACTGTGCAATATTACCCATGTTAGATAGCATAACTACTTACTCGTGGTCTCTTTTTTCTTTTTTTTATTTGTACACTGTGTTGTATATACTATTTACTGTATTATTCTTTCATATTTGCATATTTCTTTGCTGCATTAACAGAGAAATATCCCCACTAAGGGACAAATAAAGGTATATCTTATCTTATCCTATCTTAAATGTCCGGTGTCCCTATCCCTATATGCCGTATGTTCAATCGGTCATGGTATGAAATGTTTCAGTTTTGTCCCTGATATTCATTAAAGAACAACTGGGTGAAATTAAAGGTACAGGATAGATTAATGAAGTAATGTGCTTTTGCAGGCTGGATTAAGTTGAGTCAAATTCTTTATACAACCTGCCCAACCAATCCAGGTCAGTGAGGACACAAAAGCAGTAGTATAGCTGTAACATCACCTTACACCTGGAGAGCATTCATCATGTTCATTGTGATGGGTGCCAATAATTTAGGAGCCGGTGTTTCCAATGTGCAAAATACAATTCTTTTTCATTTTATATAAGCTACAAATTTCATTATACTTATTGAAGTAAAAGCAATAATTCTTGAGTTGTGTACAACCCAGGAAAAGTCCATGGTCAATGTCAGGTGTACTGTATATAAGAATTTCAACACATTTTTATTATTATTACTCTAAAACTGCTCAGAAAATAGGGTAGTTGTATTACACTCAGATGGACATATGACGTGATGCAATATGACATACATGAAGTCTGCTGTTAAAACTGTGTACAAACATAGCATGCCCTCACTTCTGCTAGGCCTGCTGGGAAACGGCATGACCCACATACTGCCTTCAAACTGTATCAGTTTTTATGAAATAGTGACAATGATGCACAACACTGAAGTCTGGAGATTTTTATCCTGACTTGCTTATACAAATTTGAGAAAACAGTTTTCTTTGCTGGTTGGTTGTCTTGGCAATAGGTCAAGAACCAGGTATTATGAGTCAGTAAGGTATTTTAGAATTAGGGTTGGGGGTGAGACTTGGGATTCTATTAACAAAGCTTTTATATTAAAACAGCAATAAAGAAGTTGAAAATGAAAGATTGACGTCTTTTATGGAACTATTGCAGAGACTTCTACATTTAAATCATTTAATCCATTCTAGGAAAAGGATTCTAGCAGCTAGTAATCCTTAACTCCTATGCTACACACGAACACACACATTGCAATTAAACAGCCTTTCAGAAAGAGCAAACATGTGCACATACACACAGCTGGGCTGAGATCTCCATCCCTAACCTACTTTCCAGCATTCCTACATACAACATGACTCTTGTTTCAGGTCAAGTTGTAACACACACACACACACACACACACACACACACACACACACACACACACACACACACACACACACACACAGACATACCGAAGTACACAGACATACACATCTAGATGATCATATGGCCAAATATGGAGTATACACTTGAACAGAGTAGATACAGATGCATGTTAATATAAATGTAAAAATCACAGTTTGAAGCTTGCTTGGGCAACACACTACTGTACTGTACATGTGTCTTTAGAAGTTTACTTATCTTAAAATAAATTTTTTATTTGATTGATGGGTCAAGAGGATTTATATAAATAAAGTCCCTGGGATTAGGCAAAAGGAAAGCTAGCATTTGTACGGTTAGCAAAGGATCAGGGAAGTATTTACACATTGGCCACTAAAACAAATGAGCTTCTATAGATCTAAGATCAACGTCGAATTGAATTTCATCAGGGGAAAATTCCGAGATAAGAATTAGTAATTCTGACATATCTGTGGCCGAACGTGTCCAAGAGCAAAACTAATCGTGCTTTTGGAACAGCAAGGATAATATTATGCTACGACCACACATGGTGATTTAAAAAAAATAATCATTTTCCAAGTCACATATCGCTGTACTCTAAAGCAGCTTATAGGTGTTCCTACTGCTGGTTGCCATAGTAACTTTAATCAGTGGGTGGAGCATCACAGATCATTTGCACTCTACTGCTTTCACTGCCAGTGGTAGTCACTGCACCAAATCGCTCCATATTTGCATAAAGTTAAACTCCACTGGACAACCCTGCATGTAGCCGCCAACGGTCCCTGCCTCTTATGGTGACGGAAGCCGCAAGCTCTCACTGTGTGTATGGGTGGTCTCTCCCTTCTCAATTAAAAATTACACTTCTTCCAAGTATGTTATTCTGTGATTTGAAGATCCATGAGAAGCAGTCTGAGAAGATGTAGATGGCTGGTTTTACTAAAAGGAAGCATGTGTTAGTCCTCAACCTGCCTGATTTTGTACCTTTTGTGTGATAGATGAATAAAGTTCATTATGTAATCAGTGGAAATTGGGAATGACCTTTTAAGGTCCAAAGTCAATCCTGCATCTGGATTATTGCCAGTTTAACATGATCTCCCTGTGTCAACTTGAGTTTTTCATGTTTTACCGTATTAAAAGAATGACAGTAGGTGGACTTGGTATTGAAATTGCTCTGCATTCCAGTGGGCTCCTGTCAAGGGTGGATACCTTCCCTACATGTTGTTTTGCAGAGATCACTGGTTCCACTACAAGCTAAACCAGTACTTACTGAAGAAGAATGACAGAGTGTATATTTTATTTAAAGATTATAGCGACATACTCTGAAGAGATCTGATCAAGTAGGTTTAAGATCTTTTTAGTTACAAGTGTGTTAAAACAGGAAAGACAGTGAACTATGCAACACAGGGCATCCCCCAGGAACTGATTGAGAGCAAATATTCAGTCAAATGCAGCTGGCGACTTCCATATAATTCAGAGAATCATGTTTCAATTGTGTACCTAATGAATTTGCAGCCAAATCTATTTAACTCACAGGTTAAATATAACTATGTAAAGATTGGGAGCACTTTCAAAAAGGGTGTGGATTCCCAAATACTACCTAAAACAATTTAGCAATCATGTTGGGCTATATTTAGAACAGTTCTTCTTATTCTAAATTTAGACATTAAGGTGTTTATTAAAAAAAAAAAAAAAAAAAAATGTTACATCTGTTAAGTCATTACTAACAGTCAGACCAGATGTAACAAGTCTGAGTGTGTCATAAAAAAAAACCAGTCATCTTTGATGCAGTATCGTTGGGAACCCAGTGTATTAAACAGACTTCCTCACCACATAATGTGAGACCTTCTCATGTGGCCCACTTATTACAGGCACTTGTCTACTAATAAAGGCTGAAAGAATAAAACTGGGGATTGGGAACACAGTAAAAAAATATCATATTACAAGTCTTTTCCAGGTCCTCATGTATACTAATTACAGTTAGGTTTATTGTTTCCAGAATCAGAAATATAGAGGGATGTGGAAAAAATTGTAAAACTGAAAACAAAAGTTCTACAATTTTTGTAAAAACGTTAAAAATTTCATCTTACACTACTTCATCTTACACTAATCGTAATAGCTCATCACAGTTTAAGTCAAAATGTATGTCCTCCTAGTAATTCAGCACTTGATCAATTTTTCATTTCAATTTTATATTAATGAACATAATTAGCAGATCTTTTAGCATAGGTAATTAGGCTATTTAGAAGATTTAGGCCATTAGTGATGGATTATGTCAAATACTAAATCTGATTCTTTCTTTATTTGTTCTTCAAAAATACATTATATAGACTAAAATGCTGAGACACCTGACTTTCCAGTCACATGTGGTTCTTTCTCAAACTGTTACCACAAAATTATAGGCAGAAATCTGTATTGGATGTCTTTGTATGCACTGAATTATTCCTTCCCAAAAAGTCTGGTCTAGCATGACACTAGTGCATAAAGCAAGCTCCTTGAAGATATGGTTTACATGGATTAGAGTGAAAATCTTGAATGGCCTGCTATAGAGCTTATACCTCAAACTGATAAAAGACCTTTGGGATGAACTTTAGCCTTAACATTTATCTTAAATTCGATGAATGTACAAAGTTTTGATTATTAACTTGACATGTTTAGAACAAATGCGACAGAAGCAACAGGAATAGCCAAGAAGCTAGTGATTTTTTTTTCTTATGTTAACAACAATGTATCTGAACACAATGGGTATTATTAAGGTCAGCAAAAATAATTGAGCTCATGTGCATATATCGTACAATAGGTCAATATTTTTATTATCATGACAAGGCTACAATTAATTAGGCTTCTTGGGAAACATAAGTCAGGACTGGGAAGCACAGTGGTGCTTTCGTTCGCCTCATGGTTTGGCTGAAGATATTAAGATCTGCCCTTTATAGCATAGTATTTTCAAACTCTAGAAGAACCTAATACATATAAGTGAATAGAGTGCAACTGAATAGGCACAGAGATACACTGTTTTCCTGTATCTTCAACAAGTTGAGCAGTTTGGGATTGCGTTATGTAATTGTCCTGGCCCTGAATCTCCCCACCTACACCAGCCTACTCTTTCCTCTTTCAGGAAAAGCCACTTCAGAAAGAAAAAACCTCCAGCTTCAGGGATGAAAATATTGCAAACACAGAGAGGGAAAGAGAAAGTGCTGTTTTTTTCTTTTTTCGTCTGGAATTTATTCCCCTGCATGGCTTAGTACTCCCCAGACTGGCGTATAGCATGACTTCCTTTAGTGCGGGCCTGATGAATAGCCTTCAGCCTGCCTTGCGCCTTCTTAAATTCCCCCAATACTGACGCACTGTTTGCCTAAACATGTTTCCAATTTAGCTGTTCTCAGGCTTTTACCCCTAAACTGCACGCTAGCATCTAGCATTTTTTCAGTCTGTGAACAGAGGTGCTGCTCCTGTAAGGAAGATGCTTTTAAAGGCAAAACATTTTATAATCTTTAAAATAAATACTGTTTCTTAGAATTTCCAGGACAAATTTATGAAGCAGTGTGTCTTTTGTGTTTTAGATTAACAGTGTCTAAACTGAGTTTTTCAGTGATACATTAGAAGCCATTTATGTAAGTAGGCAGACAACAATAACGTGTTTTGGAATCAGGAGCACAACGCAAAGCTTTGTGTTCTACAAATAGAGCACAACAATACATTTAACACTTTTACATTAAGCACAAATGGGCAATACCCAGTGGCAGTCAGCTTACTGCATAGTGCATTGGGAAATACTACTACAGTTAAAGTAACCAGCCTTGCCCTGCTGCGTGATGAGGAGAGATGACGATACAGTAAAAAGATTAAGAAATCTGCCAAATTTCTCAACCATAGCAGAAAAAGAGGTGCTGCAAGAGGATCTAATCACTTTAACTATGTATTCAGCCATGTGCCAACTACCTTTAAGAGAGCAAGGGTTATTCCCATCTTGAAGAAACCTGCTCTGGATCCATTGGCCATCCACAACTACTTCTCTCCTTTCTTTCTAAAACTCTGGAAGGCACTCGTTTTAACCAACTGACTATCTCTAACTATACTACTTCCAAGACCTCAACCACTCTGGCTTCAAACGGCAAATTCCACAGAGACGGACATTATTGCTGTCACTAAGAAACTACATGCTGCGAGATCAACCAAGCTGTCATCTGTCCATATTCTCCTAGACCTGTCAGCATCGTTCGACACGGTCATCCATAAGACTCTCTTGTCAACCCTCAGTATCATTGGTATCTTTTGAGCAGCATGAGAATGGTTTGCTTCCTACCTAAAAGGTCGCTTATTCCAATTAACATGAAGGGGGTCGACATCTGCCCCACGCAGACTTTCCACTGGCGTCTCTTGTCATTCCGAGACAGTACTACTGCAACTCTCTGCAGGCAGGTCTACGTCTAAACACTATTCATCCATTGCAAATGATCCAAAACGCAACCGGGGCGACTTGTGTTCAGCCTGCCCAAGTTCTCCCACACCACCCCACTGCTGTGCTCCCTTCAATGTCTTCTGGTACATGCACGCCTCAGATTCAAAACACTGATGATTGCCTACAAAGCTAAAAATGGACCAGCACTTTCTTACATCAGGGACCTCATCACTCCTCACACTGCAACAATCTGCCTGAGATCTTCTAGCACTGCTGGACAGGTCCCACCTTCTGTCAGGGTAAGAGGTAATTATACTTCAAGGCTCCTCTCTGTTCTGGCACCGAGGTGGAGGAATGAACCTCCCCTAGATGTCCGATCTTGAAGCGACAGGTGAAGACCTACCTCTTCCTGAAAAATTTAAACTAGCACTTTTTTAACCTTTGCTTTGTCTTTGTTTAAAAAAAAACATCCTCTGAGCTGTAGGTTGATGGTATCTTAAGTTTGAAATCTAGCAAACTAGTGTTGACTTATTCATTGATGAGTAATGACCAACATCATTCCTTCTCATAAAAAGGTTTGGTATATATGATGATTCAATGCTTGAAGACTTTAAAAGTCTCTTTACCCCTTTTATTATAAAATCATACATTAATAATAATTATAAACATTGATTGAAAACAGAGAACCAAATTTTGCTCCGTTGAAAAGAAAAAAAAAAAAAAAAAACTTACTACAGCTGCTATTATGTAATGCATTTTTGTTTGCTTTCAGTTTTATTTTTAGAAGGAAATTAGGTTGTTAAACACTAACAGACAGTGACAATCAAGCAGTTTAAGTGTGGTAGTCCTTGAAGGAGAACATAAATGTAATAGATTCTAGATTGTCATAGTCAAACAACAAATGATAGAGCAAAATATATTAGCTGAATCTCAGTGAAATGAAAAACTGACCCTCGCACCCCTGGGAGTGATTAGAAGGAGTATTTTATACTTTAAAGCACTTTTCATACCCTCTGTCCTGCATGAAGTCATAGACCACAGTCACTTCTTTCCCTTGGAAGTCCACCAACAATCTTTTACATAAACACTAGCGGTTTACACCCATCCAAACAGGGAAGAACCACAAGAACATGCCTGAGGTTAACCAAACACAATTTACCTCACCCATATTGCAAATGCAGCATCATAACTTTGATCGAAACCAACACTCATGCAGACAAGAACTAGCTGGACTGTAATGCCACACATAAAAATGACCACTATCTGTAGAAATAAATGAATCTGTACTGCAAAAAAAGTTAACAATATCTTTTAATTTTGTTTTATCTTTTTAATATGATAAAGCTGGTATATAGTATACGAGTTCCCACAGTGGATGACGACACTGATTAGTGTTTCGCAGCAGGGGACCGTCTCTGCCTCCACTGGTGGTCTAATCTGGTCTGCTTGCTAGACCAGTCCCAGACAGCTACATTACGCCCACACTGTCCCCAGTAGAGGCTCAATAACCAAAACCTGTTTTCAAGATATAAATGAGAAAGCTCTGAACGGTGAATGAACCCCAGTCAATTATACTGGATGATCTGATGTGTCCAAATCTAGGAGCTGAATAGATCCAATAAATAATCTTACATAAAATAAATCAGGTAACACCCCTGAATATTCACTATGGGGGTTCTGTCAGGTTTGACCACAGACACGTAGGCTCTGACATTTTCAGTCACTTCAACAGAAGTGCCTCTACATGTTACAATGAGACCACTGTGCTTACTAGACTAGAAAAAAAAATACACAAACTCGTCTGGACAGCATGCCTGTAGTACAAATCAAAAGGATTTGTACTACACATTCTCTACAAGGCATAGCAATTAACTGAGTGGATCAATAATGAAATAGCAATACTTTCTCTTTTTTTTAATACTTCCCTCTTATCCAAGGGAATGTAAAAAAAAATAAAATGTTGTAGTAGGAATACCGATGTGCCGTAGAAAACTATTGTTCCGTCAACCATCTACACATACACAATCACATGTGCATGAGAAGGTAGCTCAGTGGTCAAGATGCTGGACTTCTGTTTAAAAGGTTATGAGTCACAGCATCACCAAGCAACCACTGCTGGATCATTGAGCAAGACCCATAACCCTGAACTACTCAGTTTAGATGAGATAACTGAATTTCCCTCTAAATGCACATATAAATGCACACTTTAACATATATCACACATTAAGAAGACCTGCATACATGCTCATTCGGGCAATTATCCAATCAGCCAAGCTTTTGGCAGCAGGGCAATGCATAGGATTCACATAAAAAAACAGAATTGTGGGTATATATCTAATCTCTGTAGTTTTAAATGTGGTATAGGTATATTTTTATGTAAGATAGGTTAGCTTGAGAAATCGCTATTTTTCTATGACTTTAACACAAAACTATCTCCGGAGTTTACACAAAGTAGTGTAGAAAAAATAAAATAAATTTTTTTCCTAATTCCCTAGTTAATGATAGAGGTAAAAGAACAATGAGTAGTGACTGACAGGAAGTCTAGAATAACTCAAATTATCACTCCTTACAACAGTGGTGAGCAGAAAAGCAATTCAATGTGGATAACATGCAAAACTTATGGACGATGGGCTACAATAACTTAACAACATATAGGCTTCTACTTCTATCAGACAAGAACATGAGCCTGAAGCTACAATAGACACAGGCTCTGTCCTGTTCTGATTTGTTCAGGTGTTCCCAATAAAGTGGTCATGTGTGCATAATTCTTGATATCCATTTGAGCCAAAGTTTCACTTCTAAAACTCATTTCTTATTTATACAACACATTCGGCATACTTCTTGTAGCCTTGGTATTGCTTGGTATTAGATAAGAATCTCAAGACATTTTTCAGTGCTATATATGAATTCGAGGTACAATTACAAAACAATTCTCTTTGCATTTCGATGATTCTTGATTTGTTTTCCTAGCCTACATTAGTACGCCCACTCACAACTCTTCAAACATAATATCATCTCCATGCATTGAAGAAGAGACTATTTCCTGGCTCATACTTGAATCAATTCATTGCTGCATCTCACAAATGCAAATAAGGCAAGAGAAAGCTTTGGCACAGTGATAGATGATGGTGATTAATGGTTACTTTTACTTAATGTGGGTTTGTTTAATTGACTGTTTCTCAATAAAATGTACTTCATGAGCTTCACCTGAACTACCATCTTAGTAACAAATGGTCCAGCCGGCATCTAGGGGAGCTCAGGTTCACTCTCCAGAAGACTTCTCAAAGATTTTTGATGTATCTAAGGAACTTTCCTTTATTTCAGAATGTTCACCATAGATACAACATTTAACTATTGAAATAACTAAACTTATTTGTTTAATAATGTATACCAATGACAGTAGTGATGCCCATCACATCATCACCAGACATGGATCTGAGGATGAAACAGGCATGCATTGCTCAGTGCAGGTCTGAGAATTTTGTTGAAATGTCCACGAGTCAAACTGATCTCAGATTGTGCTATAGAAGGACCACACCATCTACTCAAAACTTCCACTGGAACATCCTTCAGCATTCCCTGGCCTCGAGAAAATGCACTACACTGTGGAACCACACTGCAAAAACATTCAGGTACTATGTTATAACCCAGTATTAGATTTATTTCTAATCTAATCCAATCTAATCTGATGTAACCTAATTTGACTTAATATAAAATACAAATATTCAATTACAGCAATACATTTGTGAACATCAGACGACCAGCATAAAAAATAAATGGAAATCAGAAAAGGGTCGTACCTTGATTATCATCATCCATGCTTACTGCTGAAGGAGAAGGTGCGGTAACAAAAAACGGATAAAAAATAACACGGTCCGAGCCAGATGGCTGTTGTAGTGTGGGTTTTTACGTTGAAGGCTGCATTTAAACGCGGCTCGCATCACACACACACACACACACACACACACACACACACACACACACACACACACACGGCTCTTGTCTTGTATTAGACTCAGACCATAAATGAGTGTTCACTGTGCTCTGGAGTCAGTTTTATCCCTGTTCGGTGTGAATGGGTAGAAAAATCCTCTTCATCCAGGATGTCACTGCTGTTGGTTGAACCATTCGGCGGACAGACGCGTCCTCTCCATCCAGCACACCGTCACTTACATCTGGGTTTCACGGCTCCGTTGAAAGCGCCTATTTCACACTGGTCTTGCGGCAAATCCCGCCTCCTGTGTTACGACTTGCTGGTGGTTCATACTCCGAATTCGTCCGGTGAATCAGAATCGGAGGATTGTGTGCGCCTATGAGCTTTTAACCAATCGTAGTGTGAAAGGCGGGATTTGGAGGAATACGATTAAGGGGGAAACGAATTAATACGTTACAGCTGCCGTTGTTACGTCATCGCACCGTGCCCCGCCCCTTTTTGCCACTACAAACCGGCGTTCACGTGACTCATCGTGTCGCAGGTCAATATTGCCGATATTATTATGACATTGGAAGGTGAAGTTAGCAAAACGTTCAGCCAAACACAACTGCTAATTATATTTATATAAAGATTTAATTATTAAATTGTGATTTACTTCTTTTAACAACCATGTAGTAGAATTCAAGATTAATTTTAGACTCACCACCAATCAGAAATTTAAATTAGTTTGCATATGTAATGAGCCAGAAGTGCATAGAGAACGTGCTGAAGTAAACAAAACAAAATATACACCGAACATTCATAAATACGATGAGGGGGAAAAAACAAAATGATGAAGACAGAATGCCCAAAAGGAGGAAAAGTAAACATTTAAATAAAAAAAAGTTTGTTAGAAGGTACAAGATTATCTTCTCCACAAGCACTGGCACTATCCAGGTGGTACCTAATGAAAAGTAGTAGAGAAGCAACACCCAGACAGCTTGTCGAGATCTGACTAAAACCACTAGAGAAGTGTGGGAGTTAACAGTACATTGTTTAACAGCGAGTCACACAACCACTGAGAATGTACAAAATTTTTGCAACAACAGCAAAAGGGAATAGGGCACCAATAGAGGTGCATCATGGCCATGCAAGATGCCCAGCCGATATCAGCATTTACTGCTGTACACTATATGAAAAGATAGCTGATGGATTTGTTGATGTGGATTGTAAAATTTGGACAGGACTGAGAAAAGCTAGCTCGACTTTTGCTAATAAAAAAAAAAGAAAACGTATTGATTTTGAATGAACAAACTGAAGCATTTATATTTTGTGAATTTATATACATGGTATTAAACTTAGTTATGTCCGATTAGTGAATGCCAAATGTAATGAAATCTCATTCCACTAAACATATACATATCTCCTGAAATAAAAGCAATTTCAGATATAGCTGCTTTAATACGATGATTTAGACCCTATTTTTGAACCTATATCGGTCTAGCATCTGTCCTGTAATATAACACAAAACAAATACATTACTGCTCAGCAATAAAAGTTAGTGATCTTAATGATAATGGAACAATGTAAAAAATGTGTATATGCATGCTTGTGCATGCATGTGTGTGTCATCGGGGGCTTTAGTGTAGCTTCCAGGAGTTGGTTGCCAGAACGATCTATTACGTTTAATAGTCAAATGGAGATCTCAAAAAATCACAGTAACCAACATAAGGATCCAGTTTAGTTTAAACTTTGCTTAATAAGCTTTTTATACAGCACCATTATTATTATTCTCAAAAATAATAGTCTGAGTCACTTGAGCGCACTAAACTTAACAGACTTCTCTGTCCTGGAACTGAACCACCAAATCTGACTCTTCAATTCAATAGTCTGGACCCCTGACGCCAATTGCACTTTTTGCCTACTTGGAAATTTGAACATTGAGGTCACATATAATAAACGTGGCAAATAAGATAAAGAATCTGCACTAGGGCTATACTTCTCATATACTCTTAAAGAGCAAACAGTGATGGTTGTGAGTTGTATTAACTCTGCCTGCAGATTCATACACACAAGGATTCAATTATAGCATTACAGCTTTTCAGAGTGGGGATAGGAGGGGCTAAAAGGGGGGTTAGGGGTGACTAAGGTCCCTTTCAGATCAGAATTGGGTGATTTACTGCAGATTATCTTTGTTTGTGATTGGATTAGAACACAAAAAATGGTGCCATTACATCATTTCAGAAGAGACTGGGTATAAAATACAGCCCAGTTGATAGATTAGAGCATGAGGAATTCATTCAAAACAAAAGGACAGAAAAAATATTTATATTAAACACTTTTTGCAAAGAATTGGTTTGACAGATTCCAGTGAGATACCAGAGACTTTGCTTTTTCACAACAACCCTGTTGTGAATGCTGGATTTTTTATTGATTTTTCACTAAACCAAAGAAGATCCTAAAACAAAAGTCCGTGGACTGACTCAAAAATTCCAAAGCGTTCCGACCTGGATTTTCTGCCAGATCGTGTCAGAAAAATGTCTGAAAGAAATCTGGAAGTTCTTTCCTAGAGTTAGCAAATATGTCCACCGGTGGAGTGGGAGTTATAAAGCGAGAGGGAGAGTTTGGGAATTTGGGGGGTGGCTCCAGTTTGGGGGAGTATTTCCTGCTCAGAAAGCAGATGTCTGGCCCACTCCAGGAAACTCTCTGTTTTCTTAGTTTTCTTTTTTTTTTCTACATTCCTTGGGTGTGGATGCTTTCAACAAAAACATCAAGGTCATCTAAAGAAAAGTCCACATAAGTATATTATTGATTTAAATATGTCCAAATGTTATTCCCATTTTGCATCTGTTTCTCTCAGTAATGTGCTTTGGAAAAGGATTCTTTACATCTGAAAGGGGTTCTAATTAGAACTCTTTCTGATATGGAAACTCTGTAGTAAGGTTCTGCAAATACCTTTAAATGCGAACTTTAGAATGAACACTGTCCTAACACTTCACAGTTCAAGATAAAACCTTTTTCTAAGAGTTACACTAAATGAAATCTGGATTGTGGAAATCATCCAAATAGGGACAACAACAACCACATTACATTATTAGCTTATTTACAGATCTTAAGGCTTGTTATACAGGTCAGGGAAAACATTGCAATGTTAAAATTAATATTACATTGTTAAATTGAGAAATAGTTGTGTAGAGGCATGCATGATTAGGCTCCTTGAATGAAACGCTCACATAATAGTAACTGCCATTAGCCTTTCGTCAGATGGAACAAATCACTAGCGAGAGGTCACGCACAACAGCTACCATTATTCTCAAAGACAAAAGCTAAATAGCAAAGTATATTGTTGCATGGTACAGTGCTTCACAATTCACCACTCTCCATAATGCACCATACCCTGCTGACTGCCATCAGACAATTGGGTATGCTTGCATGAAATGTAAGGCATGGCTTTGCCAGAATGCATTCAGTTAGCAACATGCTGAGGGCTGGCACCTCTGGGGCAGTATGTGTCTGTCTGATTATAGATTCAGACAGAGAAGATGGACACATGCTGACCGACTTCTAGCAGCCTGAATGAGCAACTGGAACGTCCCTGTTCTGTGCATATTCTCCAGTCGCCCCAGTCAGAAGACCCCCCCTTTCGACCTCCCAAAGGCCAAAAGCTCCAGATTCAATCAGGTCAAATATAGCTAAACCTTAATTTGTTATTAGACACACTGCATGTTGTAGATAAAATATTTGTTCAAGTTATATTTTTGATATGAATGCTTTTTAACAAGCTGCCAAAGATGCTGTTGCTGCCTGTCAATAGTTTCGTAGTTAAAATCACCTTCCATTTCTGCTAATCTGTGTGTGTGTGAGAGAGAGAATGAGAGAGAGAGAGAGAGAGAGAGAGAGAGAGAGAGAGAGAGAGAGAGAGAGAGAGAGCGAGAGAGAGAATGGCATCCAGACACTCAGACAGACAGACACATTTAAACAGGAAGAAGAACTTATAGTCTCAAAATGAAAATTCCACATTTCTATTAAAAACAGCACAGTTAAAAAATGAAGGTGGAGTAAAAAGGGAGTTGCAATAAGAATTATGTAGCTAGAAAATACAAAACACTTGCTTTATTTTTAATTTGTACATATACATTCAAAATGCAGCTCTCCAGGATTGAGGATGAAAGAGGAAAAAATAAGTATTTTATGGTGGATTAGAGCTGGTGGAAAGGGGCAGGAGGAAGTACAGAGCATCCGGCATCATCTGTGTCCATGCCTGTCACTTAACTCCCCAACATGTTCTTTGCATTAGAATTTTAAATGGACAGAGCAGTTGCTTTTGCTTTGACCTGAAGTGGATGAGCAGATCAGTCTGGACCCCAAACTGGACCCCAGTTGATCCAGATTGTATTGTTTATATAAAATTAGATTACTTGTGAATTTACTGAAAAACAGGATCAGCTAATCAGCATGAGATTGATTTAAAATTACAATTTCCATTTTTCTTTTTTTTCTTTTTTCCCCCCAGAAATGATTGAGATTGAAGTCCTAAATTCGCTTCTGCATTTAGGCTATGACTTCTAGCACACAAGAAAAATCTAAACTGTACAGCAAATTCTGGAAAACTAATTATTTTAATTACTTTTAAATTCATATCAACATTAGCATGGAAATATGGATGCCTAATGCAAATGTATGTTTATTTTTAGTGAAAAAATACTCAACATAGAGCATGATAACAAAATTGTCTTGGAAATATGTTAAAGTAATTATGGTGTTTGAAATTACATATATCATTACCACACTAAACGGAACTTTTGCTATATTTCCACACGGACGGTTTTATTTGCGGGACGTGTGCATCATGGCAGAGTTTTATTATTTTTTCATATCTACGTAAAGAAGGGATGTTGTGAATGAATGTGTGTTGCGTTGAAGGTTTTACTTTCACCTCTTTTATATTTATTTATTTTATTTATCTATATATTTATTTATTATATTAGAAATAGTCAAACAGAAATGCGTTAATAAAATCAGTGCAGTTTTATATATACAGTCAACCCCATTCTCATTTGGAACCCACAAACCCACAAATAATTGTATTTTATTATTTAAAAATTTAATAAAAAAATTTCCGGGGGACCACTGTATATATGCGTGTGTGCACGTGTGTGTGTGTGTGTGTGTGTGTGTGTGTGTGTGTGTATAGATGTGTGTGTAAGTATAGATGAGAAAACAAGTTAATAACCAACAAGCAGAACTATGAAGCAAGAAAAATGGCTATAAGTACAGGCAAACTATGAGCAAGACTGTGAAAAAAGCAAATACACATACTCAAGACAAATGGAAAAGCTTGACAATGAGACAGGCACAAATCAGATTTCCTAATTAATGATAACAGAACAGGGCTGAGTGCTCAGTGATAGGTGATGCAGTCAAAGTCCATAATTCTGACAATATGCATTAGGTTTGAAATAGATATTGGCTTATTGCTACCACAGTTAACCTGATCTGAAATACAATACTTTGTGATATGGATGCATTGAACAGAATAAGCTAATCAGGCTTTAATCGGGTTTAATGCCAAGGTTACGTTGCTGTCTGTTTGGGTTTCTTCCATGTTATCTGGTTTCTTTCAGCCTCTCAAAAATATACAGGTACAGTACGAGGACATTGACCCTATGTGACCCTAGCTGTGAGAGTGTTTGACTGCGTATGTGTTTAACTATGCGTGCTGTCCTGCAATAAAAAGAATGGAAAAGCTTTTAGACTGTATACTCCACTTTCAGTCAGTGTTCCTGGGATGGACTCCGGTCCAGATCCACCCTGACCCTGACCAGGAAAATACTCTTACTGAGGATGAAAGAACTGAAAGCATCGTTTGATTGTAATACCATGCACCACATGCTGTTGTGTGTTCATTCTTAAATTCTTGCAGACAACATTCATGATCATTTAAAGCTTATATATTTAGTTCGCAGTTGGTTTTACGTAACATTCAAGATTTTCATCTCAATGTGACTCTTCTATTAAAAAAGAAATCCTCTGTCACTCGAGTACATACACAAGTCCAGAACCTTGAGCACAGGATGCGCCTGATGTAAAACACTGAACACATGTAAACTCACCACTCCACACTTTTAAGACAATAATCAGCATACAAATCTGCTAAAAGTAGCAACTGCACAGAAATTTTACCTTTACATAAACAGAATTCTGCATGAAACACTAAGTTGCTCTGCTTTAACCATTTTTTCTGTTTCATCATTTTAAGGCACTTTCGTTTGCAAAGTGCTCAGTGCAGAAGATTAAATATGTGTAGCCGTAATGCAGAGAGGGTTGATGCACAATGGTTAAGGCAGTTGCCTTGGCAACACATTATTGAACCGTGCCATTAGATATGTTTTGATCACGTCATTGGATGGAGTGCTGGGAGAGAAAATAAAAAGAAAGCTCCACAGGGTCGGACTGCAGACGTTCTTATTTTCTTTCAATACTTACCTACTACATGATTTATTTAGACTTGTGGTCAGTCATTTCTGAAGTGGTGCCTCATATCAAACAGGCATGGTTATTTTTAAACAGCCAACAACTGCCTTGATTAAAGGGTTGCATTTTACACATTTCTCTCTAATACAGTGCAAAATCTCTGCATTTGTCTATGTGAAACAACTATCCTTATGTGGAAAGCAGTGTGATTAAATCCAAGGTCCCTTGTTTAGTTCAATGTTCTTTGCTGCATAGTTCCTCACATACAGTACATGTGCTGCCCCTCTATGGCCAATTGAGTTTCACTATAAAGCATTACTTGTTTATGATTATGGACAGGTCATACAAAACAAGCTGGCTTTATAGACTCAAATTAAACCTTTTTTTTAACTGGATCATTGCCTAATCTGTCAGCAATCCACTGCATATTATATGAGAAATAAACAAAAAGAGGCGCTTTGTTTTAGAAAAGTACTAAATGACATGGTGTAGGAAAGAGCTAACGTGTCCCAGTGTATTTTATCTCTCTTATACCTCAGTGAAAGTGAGTGTATTCTTTCAAAAAAACCTTAGTAATAAATGTTTACAATTATTATTTTTTGATGCATTTGAATAAAAAATTTTTTTAATGCATCAAAAAATAATAATTGTAAAAATCTAAAATCAAATCTCTTAAACATTGAGCTACCATTAAACTGAAAATTTCCCTTTTCACATATGTAGACGGAGCTTTTTGTCAAAGCGGACACCGGAGACTCCTTCTACATATGTGAAAAAGGGAAAATTTCAGTTTAATGGTAGCTCAAATGGTTAAGAGGTTTGATTTTAGATTTTTTGCAAGCCTCCACTTCTGGGCCTTAACTCTCAAGTGGTCAGTTGTATAACAAGAATTGTAGCATGTCAGAATGGCAAATATTATAAATGTAAAGGCTCTTTGAGAATGTCCTTACAAAAAATTTAACAGTGAACAACTATTGCATTGTGTTAGTCTGACTGTGTGGAAGGGACATTATTGTCAGAGCTGATAGCAAAAAAAAAAAAGTTCAACACCAGCAAAACTCCAAATCATATTCGAGTGTTCAACATGCCATGACAATTCATCTAGAGAAAGAAACGCTAACAATAAAGCTTGTTCTTCATTCTTTTATTGTTTTTCAGGTTTTTACATTACTTATACTTGCTGTTTAAAATAACTGCACATTTAAAATAATGCACAGACAAAAGACAAACAGGACATGTCATATTTAAGTTGAAAGACATTTAAAAGTACCATATTGTCTAAAATCAGCTTAATTGACTTGCAGGCTCGACAAAAAGACTGCAATTTACAGAAAATAAAAACAGTGGAGCCCATCAGACAAAATGATGGGATTATTGTTCTGTGGCATTCTGTAAAAATATTAATAAATTAAAAAAGAACGAAAGGGGAAAAACAAAACAAACAAAAAAAAACCACCAGCGCACTAACGTTATCAACAAGAGGTAAACTGGTAGTGACCAAAGTTTTTTTTACATGCCACCCTATGGCCTGACTCTTCTTCTGCATCCACAATTAAAACTAATCCCCTGGCATGCTTTTGTACCAAAATGCAAACTAGACATTGTTTTAAAATGTGCCAATGGCAATCGGTTATTAAGTAATCACATATCTCAATATAAATTAAAGGCTACTGCTTTATGTCGGCTGTAAAAGCGATTAGAAATTAAAAGAAAATATACCTAAAAAAAAAACCAAACAGGCCAGCTATATAATGTAAACTTTTACTAAACATGTCCCATGAGATGCTCTGTTTTAAACAAAGTGGTAAACAAGAATAAGTCATTACGCCTGTAATCAGCACACGAGGTTTCATGCAGCCAAAGCGCGAGAGTCAAGTGCTACATAACCAAATCAACAGAAAAATCTCCCGACTTTTTACAAACTAAGTGAAAGAAGGTGTGCATCACTCCATCATCACTGAGAACTCCTCTTGAATGAATCTCTGATCTCAGAGCTGTAGTGGACCTATAAAAAAGCACAATAAACATTCCCCCAAAAGCAAAATTGGACACTTTTACATGTGAGCCAGGACTGTAACATCTCCCTAAAATTTCCAGCATCCACCTTCAAATGATCTTATCACAAAGAACACTTCCCAAATATTTCCATTCCAAAGCCACGGCAGTGTAAAATGCCCAGCTGTAAAATCCCACAAGATTCCCCTTTTTCCAGACATGTTTATACTCTCTTCTGTGCACTATCCTGTGGAGAAACAGCATGGGAACGATTGCAGTACTGGGGTTCCTTTGGCTTTGGATGGCTCCTGAAGCAGCAGCAGCAGCAACAGCATAGGAGTCTTCTGGTCCAGAGATGTTGACACTTCAGTCAAGTTCTTGAATGGAAGCTAATGTATCTCAATGTGGACCTGCACAAAACAAAAAGGATTAACGCACTTATGCATTAAAACATAAGTCCCACTCAAACAAGGAACTCAAATAGAACATGTATTGCATATGGTGTATTGAAATGCAAGTCTCTGCCGTATTTTCTAAACGTCTTTGTTTGTTGAATTCAGTTAAATTTGTGATCCGAATCATAGACGCAAATACCTGCAGGAAAAACCCTGTGCCTTCATGGTGCAGCAAAATTCAGTGATTTGTCAACGTTAACGCATAACCGAGGGAATATACACTATTTGCTGCGATAAATATTTACAGAATATATTTATTAGAAAGATTTGATCCATCAAATCAAAAGTGAAGGTTGAAGATTATGAGTCTTTGTGTAAGGTGGTGGTTCTTAAACTCCCCCTAGCGGTTTGCAAAGAATATTATTCAGTTGTAGCAATGAAAATCACAACCCACTAGTGTAAAATTATTCAGTGGTCCTCCGGAACTCATGGGGGTTACGTTCTAAGACGCACCCCCTGCAGCCCTTATGGTACCTTAGTGCATTAATCTAGACATTTCGCGGATTTTCCGAGCCGTGAATTATCGGGAGTTGATTGTATAGCATGTCGCAAGGTCTCCATTAATAGGACGAGATTTACACCTTAGCCCAGTGATTCTCAAACTTTTTCAGCAGGAGGCGCTCTTGTGTAGGGTGAAACCTTTTGTGGCCCCCAGAAGCAAACTCATGACACAAAACAGCCTCAAACTTACAATTTTACTTAAACATTTTAGATTGTACCAAAAAACTGACTAATTTGTACAATGGCGAAAACATCCATTCTGTTTGTAGTCTTATTTCTCTGGTGTTGAATAAACAAAACTTTTTAATTCTACATTTCATAAAATATACCAAATCATAGTTTTGACAGTTAAAAATAACATTGTCTGAAAGGTACAACAAAAGCATTGAATACTGAACAGTGATTTATAATGTCTATAGTGCAAGAATATTGAAAAGTTTATTGAAAATTTCAAAATATATACAGTACTTTGGATAAAATTGCCTTAAACTTCTTGCATTTTGATGTAGTAAAATGTCAGTGGCTTAACAGTTTGGTTTGCAAATCAAACAACGTATGTATTTTAAAGAATCTTAGCATTTATTAGCGTGTTCATGGCTAACTCTTCCGTGCCCTAGTACAAGAGGTTTTGGTGATGTTTCAGCGTTA
The DNA here is from genome assembly GCA_024362625.1 of Silurus asotus. Classification (NCBI taxonomy): domain Eukaryota; kingdom Metazoa; phylum Chordata; class Actinopteri; order Siluriformes; family Siluridae; genus Silurus; species Silurus asotus. The sequence continues at coordinate 2,011,204 of MU551670.1, forward strand.
TTATTATTTTTTTTTACATATTTATATACACACATATATACACACACACATATACACGTATATATACGTATACATACACACACACACACACACACACACACACACACACACACACACACACACACACACACACCAAAAATAAATATATATATATATTTTATTCATAATATTTTATATAGGTTGACAATCCTGATATACAAGTAAGATTATTATTATTATTTTTTTTCTAATCTAGATTCTAGAATTGATATGCGGCCTCTCTAGCGACATCTGGCGGCCCCCAGTTTGAGAACCACTGCCTTAGTCAAATGTATTTCAAAGCTTTACCTAACCTAATTATTCTTATGGCTGAATCAGGAAACATGGCAAGCACATTGTGCTATTTTTTTTTTTTTTTTTTTTTAAATGAAGTGATTTTTGGGACGGCCTGTACTTAATATAGAGTTCTTATATCTTATAGTTATTGTAAATGAATATCAGTACTTATATTCCGGTAGGTCTATAAATAAAATCAGGTTGGATCATAAAGCATCCTGTTGATAAATAGTTGAGGAATGCACTGCTACAGCTCTAAAAAGGACAACATATTAAATATGTAGTATATTAGGTAAATATTAAAATATTAACAAGAATCCTATCCAGGGTGTATTCCTACCCTCCAACCAGTGGTCCTGGGATAGGCTCCAAATCTGTCATCAGCTGCTGAAGTTGAATTAATGAATTAAAATATTGTGAAACAATAAGAATGTGCTGAAATGAATTTTACAGTTAAGGCACTTATTGGCTATAACATGTTTGAATTTGTGGTCCAAACTGGTTTTGTGGAAATCTAAAGATTTGAACCTATAACAGTTTCTGAATCATATTCATATTGCCCTTGGATCCATATCCAATAATAATAATAATAATAATAATAATAATAATAATAATAATAAAAGACATCCTGGTAATGCAGGATCTGGAACGTGTTTTTTAAATTTAAAGAAACACACACACTAGTTAAATAAATTCACACCCTGGTTTGGTGCCTCAGTAAGTTCTTCTTCTTCATCATCATCATTATTATTATTTGTTTACCTGTAAGCGCACGTTGAACATCATGGAAGCGATGAGGTAGAGATAAGGGAATCGGATGCGGAGACGCCACGCCAAATCAAAAAAGATCAACAAAGTCCTCGTTAGTCCTTTGGAAAACACACCGTACGTCCGACCCGCGGATCCCGAAAAGCGGAGCACCAGGTACGACAGTCCCGCCATAAGCCGCCGCTCAGAGCGCGCTGCTCCGCTGGTTTCCTCCAACTCCTTTTTCCCCACCGGCTCAAGCTCCACAACTACGTGAGCATGTTTTTGCACTCGGGTCAATCTTAAAACGCTCAGCATCTACCTTGGTGAACCCATACTCCACCCTCTGTGCTACACCAACACCGATCTGCTTGACCCGGAGCAATATTGTGGGACGCACTTCCGGTTACCGTAAAGGCAGCTTATGTGCGAATGTGCAGCACACATGTACACACTCTCTCTTTGTCTCTCAACACCATACACAATTTACAATAAAAATAGAAATAAAATATAAATGACACATCAAGGCACAAACATTATGAATTATTCTGAGAATTGTTTAAAAAAAATTAGGCTGTGCAACTTATGAATATTTTGTGCGATATATCTACATGCTGAGATAGTGGGTGTTGTGCAATGAGTCCAAACTCCTGTGTTCTCCTGTTTGAGGGCCTGGATTGCCTGTGAAAAGAAGTTCCTACTCATTCTCTGCTGGACTTCAGAGAGCAGAACCTCTTGCTGTAGATCGACTGCACGTCAGGGAGATCAGCATGGATGTTATGCACCACCCTCTGGGGAGCTTTGTGTCCTGCTTGGTGCTGTTCCCAATTCAGGAATTCTGCATTGCTTCCCATGAGGATGTTCTTAAGCACTGTAGAGAGCTATTATAAGTCTCTAAAGCTTCTAATGTGGAAGAGAAACTGATGGGCCTTCTTCACAATAATAGTGATGTGACAGGTCCATGATTGGTCCAGCATAATATTAAAACCAAGATACTGGAGACGGCACACACTCTTCCCTGGAGCTCTGTTTATCTTAAATGGGTGGCATCTTCTATCTTGAGTCCTGCTAAAATCAGTAGGCAGGTCTTTTTGTCTTGCTGGTTCACCTTGCTGTTTTCCAGGTTTCTTATATCCTCCAGGTAGACCTTTTATTCATTTCAATTTTATTTGTATAGTGCTTTTCACAATGGACACTGTCACAAAGCAGCTTGACAGAAATAAATAGATAACGAATATAAATCTTTGATCTAAAAATGTACAAATTACTCCCCAATGAACAAGCCAGTGCAGAGTGGAAAGGAAAAACTCCCTGAGATGGTATATGGAACAAAACTTGAGTGGAACCAGCTAAAAAGCAACCCATCCTCATTTTGCTGATGGTGAATGTCCATTTGTTATAGTTCCAACATTGTGGATGTTATCAGCTGTTTACTGATGAAGACTTGAGTGTAAAACTGTTCATGGTGGTTGTAGTCCTGAGCCATTCTAGCAGACAGTTTGTAGTCCGAATCCATCTTCTTGGTTCTTAAATTAAACCCTTCAGAATAATCTCATGGATCTTTCGACTGTTTATGTGGAACCATTCTCAGAAGCAATCCAGAGGTAATGTGTCAGGAGGAATCAGGCAGGTCTGCAAAGAAGAAAGAAACAGGAAGACTAGTACTGCAGGAGCATGTTTAACTCTGCAGAGAGAGAGAGAGAGAGAGAGAGAGAGAGAGAGAGAGAGAGAGAGATGGAATATTAGGTATCCTTTTTGTTACATAATGTTTAAAGACACTGTACATTGTGATCAGGGTGTCAATAGTGACTTATGGCAGCATAACTAAAAGGAAGAGCCAGAAGATATCACAGACATAAGATATCTCTGGTACAAGCGACGACCCACTACACCACTGTCAACAAAATTGGGTGAACAAGTGAGAGTGGGGGGACGAAGCATCGAAACATCCCAGTTCACCAAAACACTCTATAACCATGATCCCACCAGATCTTCTATTTGTTACAAGCCCACCACCACAGTGTCAGCAGTGGAGAATGGTGGTAGAGTAAGAAGTGGCCACACAGTATAAGTGTACTAAGAGTACAACCTTGGGGGCTCCAGTGCTGAGGGTGAGAGAGGGTGGGACATGTCTGTCTGACCTGCCGTGAAGATGTAGACCAGCAAAGTTTTGCATTCTAAAGTTTTTAACATTTAGCTTAATATGTTCAAATAATTTATTTTACATCTGCCCACATCTGTTTTGTTTTAAAGGCTAAATCAAAAGGCCGCTTATGAAATGGGGGACTTTTATTTTGTAATACCCGGAGCTGCACCGGAAGCGGGTTGGTACATTTATGAAGCTGGTTCCGTTGGGTGGTGGCTACAAACTTTTCTGTTACTCTGAGAGTCGCTGTTCGCCCAACGCTGGAATGCGCAAAGGGCGTGAAAAGTCGGCTTGAAATATTGATTAGTTTTCGGTGTTTGGGCGATTAGACGCGTTTTAAACTTGAAGTTGGGTGGCTATTTTTGAGAAACTTGGCGCGGCGGGGATTGTCTGGCCAAGTGTTAGCGAGTTGCACGGGAGCTAACAAGTAATTAGCAGGAAGCTAGCGAGTAACTGAGCGAGAGAGCGCCTGGAGACATCGCGGACCAATGCAGGCCATAAAGTGTGTCGTGGTTGGAGACGGGTAAGATCATGTTTTTACACTTTATACAGGTTACAATCACCTCGTTTAATGTTACAATCCGGGGAAATCTCTCGAGGCCGTGTGGGAAAGACCGGGACGGACAGTGTGGTACTTTAGCAGTAATTGGGATTAATAAGATAACACGAATCTTTCCGTTCACATTAATATTAATACTATATTATTGAATTTGTTTATTGAAACACGATCATTTTTAATGAGCGCAATTGATACTCGCGTTGTTTTTAAAGCGAAATGTGGCCGATACAAATATGATCAGGGTTGAAATAGGATTATATAAACAGTATTACTAATGAGAAATAGGAATAAATAATAATCGCCATGATAAATATATTGACGGACGCAGATTCGTGACGTTGGTCCCGATCAGTTACCTTTAAACCGCAGGGAGACGGAGTGTGACGTAGCATTTCCGGTCCCCGCTCCAAGTCTAATAAACCACCACACAGTTTGAATAACTGTAATCTGTGTGTCTGCAGAGAAAACACGATACCTCTGATGTATTTCTGTCGTTTTCTATTGTCAGGTTGTCCCACAGTTTTATTTCGAACTGTGTTCTTGTATTACTTACTGTAAGTTTGAATTGAAAAGTGGGCGTGGCTCTGTTCCTCCCGGGAAAACCCAGCACCCTGTGCTGCACTTTAAACACAAAGATAAACTGTACACATGTTGATGTTGAAAGGTTTGAGGTGCTCGATGTTTCTGGTGATTTGTTGGTTGATTTTTCTTCTTTTATCCTCTGAAGTAAATACAGAAAGTCTGTAACTCACTCTTTACAACTGTAGTGACCAGAAAAGTTTCTACAGAAAACAAAAGCTTCTAGATGCAGACCACATCAGTTTCCATTCCTGTTTGCCAGTCTGAGGCCGTCACGGACACGAAACTTATCTATAGTAGTTCAGGTTGGGCGAGTCTGCTGGGCCCTTGGTAGCATTCGGTTCTTGTGAGACAATGGAAATCAGTGTGGTTTCTGCTGTTGTAGTCCAGTCCTGTCTAAGTCTTGATAGGTCTCGTATGCTTTTCTGCTTGCCACAGTCTGTAAAAAGTGATTTGTTTTGAGCTGCCAGGGAGGATAACAATCTAGCAACTTTCCTCTGAACACTCTTATCAACAGTGTTTCCACCCACAGAACACTCGCTCCAATCTCACTTTTTCTATCATTCTGTGTAGTCTTGAGGCTGGAATTCTCAGATCACTGGTTTCTGAAAACTCAAACCATTCCTTTTGATAAAATCGTTATTAAACAAGGAGTTCACATTTTCGTCTTTATTTTTTTCCTCCCTTGGTGAACAGGCGCTTTTAATAAAAATGAAAAGTGAGCATATATTTTACAGATACCAAAAGCTATTCCTTTTACTTAAGATATAAACTGCCACCAATAATGTAAACAAACTGTATTACAGATCAGTAATACAGCTAATCTTTAGAAGTTTATGGAAACAATCTAGCTGAGATTATAGATGATTGGTCCTTTATTAATACTTCCAGGGACACTTTGCAATTAAAGATGCTGGCTTAGTTGTTCATTATCATCGTAAAAATTGATCATGATTAATTGGTAAAAATGAGTTCTATATTTGATATTGATTGTGGTCATGTGCAGCAGTGTTCTGGAAGTTTTGATGGGCGTTCCGAAGACTTCCTTACCATAAAAAAAAAACACAGATTACGAACTGGAGAAAATGGTTTTGGTTTTCTCAGCTCGCTTTAAATAACATAACGCAACCATGTAGGCTACGTCTTAACAGTCAGCCATGTCCATGACATTAACCAATTATACAGACTTCTGGAGTTGTTTATATTATTTGTGTCCATGGATCACCTCCCCGCCTACAAAGACTTTGGGAAGTCGAGATTGATATTAAAGGAGCTGAAAATCCTTGAAGTATTCTGCAACAATTATTTCCAGTCCATTGATTTGGCTAGTTGAGCAACCTTCTAAGACTTCCTGTGTTTCTTATTATAGCACTGGCAAGTTTCGCTATGATTAAAACACTTTCCACTGTTGTCAGCATTATCATCGGCGAACACATGACTGACAGTGCTTTCTGGTATTTTGACTTTGTTAAAAATACGAAAGCTCGTACGATCACCTGGGCACCAGGTTTACAAGAAGTATGTAAACTAGCTAGTTGACATACTATAGTCTGACTTCTTCAGAATCAATTTTCACTACCAGAGCAAAACTTGTCCATATTGTGTCTGAACTGTAACTTTCATTATTGTTGGTAATGTTTTTTTTTTTTTCTTCCCCCATTTAATCCAGATGTTTTGTCCCTCCACTATTTAAGAAACTGTTTATAAGTTGTTTTAGTGTATAGGTGAGGTAAGAGTGTATCTGATTTTTCTAATTTGTCTTTATTTCAGGGCTGTTGGTAAAACATGCCTGCTGATCAGCTACACCACCAATGCATTTCCCGGAGAGTACATCCCCACAGTGTAAGCCCACACTGCATTCATCAGTCATCCACATTTTGCTTGGTGTATTAAGACAATCGGTTAGGTGGTTCAGTCTGCTTTTACTATAGAACTGCAAGTTTTTTTTACCCTCCTTATTTTAGATCCATACCATACTAATTTGTCTAACAATGGTCTTGTTTTCCTTTTGATCGTAACTAAAAGGAAATAGATTAATGCTGCACTTAACACCAGGTAGTTATTGCCACATTTAGAGTCAAGACAGTGAAAGTTTCAGGTAAATGAGTTCAGAGGCTTATTGGACTTTAAATATTTCAGTCTCCTCCACAACTTAATCAGTTTTAATACTCTTAGAGTTTTGACTCTTTAGAGTCTTCGAGAATTGTGCAGCTGGTGATTTTACATATTTCATCATTTAAAATATTGCCCACTTCATTCATAGAAAAGTAAATATTTAACATTGAATCGCAAAGAAATATGAAGCTTGTGCTTACAGCAGAAAGTGAAATTATATATATATATATTTTTTTTTTGGCCGTGAATAATCAGATTACTCATTGATCCCAGGTGTACATTCCAGTTAAATCCCTCCTTCCTTGTTTTGCAGATTTGATAATTACTCTGCAAATGTGATGGTGGATGGCAAACCAGTCAATCTGGGTTTATGGGACACAGCAGGACAGGAAGACTATGACAGGCTCCGTCCTCTCTCTTACCCTCAGACAGTAAGACCTATTTCAGTTATCTATATAGAACATGTTTGTGACCTTTAGGCAAAATGATCAGTGTGCTCTTGTTACAAGACTTATATCCCTTTTTAAAACTGTTTTTTTTCTCTAGGATGTGTTTCTGATCTGCTTCTCCCTTGTGAGTCCTGCCTCTTTTGAAAATGTTCGTGCAAAGGTGAGACCAGATGACCTTTTTTTTTTTTTTTTTTTGTGATAGATCTGTTGTATATTGAGACGTCCATACCAAAATGGTCAAATGTATTAATGGCTGGATATCGTTCAATCTCTACAGTGGTACCCAGAGGTGAGACATCACTGCCCCAACACTCCAATCATATTGGTGGGAACCAAGCTCGATCTGAGGGATGACAAGGACACTATTGAGAAGCTGAAGGAGAAGAAGCTGACTCCTATCACCTACCCCCAGGGCCTGGCCATGGCTAAAGAGATTGGTATGTGTGCAGTGCCAGGTTGTTGTGTTAGCGTGTGGTTGTTACATTTTAACGTATTCACATTCTAATCATCAAATATAAAAACAGCTCAGTCTAAAGGTGTTTATGGGCCACGTCAAGTCACACAAACCGGTGCCAAAAGTTTTGTCAATAAATCCTCACTTTTTCTTCCCCCAATAAAACCAAAAGGAAACAAAATATGAATTAGGGAAGCTGGTTATTCTTCTTTCTGTATAAGATTTCCAGGAAATTGTTTGGTTGTGTTGCCAGAGGACAATTGTAGTAATTATGGTCGATTCATACGGGAGAAGTGATCACTGTGTGACTCATGTAAAAATTCCACACGTTCTCCATACACCTGATTTCATTGCAAAATGAAAGTTTATATTAAGAGCATGTATGGTTTGGTTGCACAAGTTGTGCTTAAGCATTAACAGGTCACATGGCTATAGCATGACTGTCCTAGGAATATGACTTTCTTTTAGCTTTTGGTCTACATTTGAACTATAACTGGTTTCAGTTTTGCTGACAGTCTAATAATGAGCATCTACTTCCTGGTGTGTCTTTTAAACTGAATAGATGCATCACCTCAATGTTGTTTACACTGGGAATTTTAGAGAAGGTAAAATAGAGTAATACATGCCAGTAATACCACCGCAGCTCATTAAATTTACATACTCAAGTGTTTATCATGCCATTTTAAAGAGTGGGTGGAACCCGAGATAAGCAGTGCAGTGAGTAAAGCAAATAATAGAAGGAAAGCGGTGTAATCTGCAAGACAGTGGTGGGGTAAATGTCCAATCTACCTGTAGCTGAAAAACTATATCACAAGGTCTAGAGATCAGTATCTCCCTAAGTATAATCTACTCTTTTAAATGTATAGATATCATGTATTCTGGCAGTTTAGTTCATCAAATAACTTCACTGTACATCTCCCTGTTTATCCATCAGGAGCTGTGAAATATCTGGAATGCTCAGCCCTGACACAGCGTGGCCTTAAGACGGTGTTTGACGAGGCAATTCGAGCCGTTCTCTGCCCACCCCCTGTGAAGAAGAGGAAGAGAAAATGCTCTCTGCTGTAGCGTGAGCAAGGCCTACAATCCCAGCTGTATTTTGAGGGAATGGAATGAGATGGCGTACTTGTTCCCATGTTCCTCTTTTCTTTTCCTATTTTCATTTTTTTTTTTGTTGACTGAGTTTCTATTCTCACGCAATTGAACATAATCTCTAGATGTAGGAGCAGGACCTGATCACCTCAAATCAATGTTCACTTAGACACACCCATATTGATGTTAACATGGCCTTTCAAAAGAATTGATTATTATTATTATTTTTTTAAAGAACACTGAACTTTTCCTGTAGTTCATTTTCTTTTAAGAGCCCTTGTGGTTTGTTTACAAGTCATCGTCTGAATGAAATACGTTTTGCCAAATAGCACTACGTTGCCCACTGCATACACTACGTGAATTCTGTCATTCTCTCCTAAAGTTTGCTCAACAACAGGCCATGGTTATGCACGATAGAATACTTGAGTACTGTTCTTTTAAACGATTTTAACTAGAGTCTGTCACCCAATAAGAGTATATCAGTACTTGTCACTGGCTACATGTTTGTATTAAAGTCACTGTCTTGCGTTTCATACTGTAAAACATTAGACCCGAATAACAGTGCTAGCCTAGCTTCAGTGTTGCTCAAGTGCTTCCTCATAAGCACAGCTATACCTCTTCTTTATATGGTAAATGATTATTCCCAGTTAATTTCCTTTAATACCTATAACCCTGTCTGTGTATCCTCTCTAGATAAGTTCAGTCGCAGTCTAGAGATTGCGTACTCGGCTAGGGGATACGAACCATCTCAAAATAAAACGCTACGTAGGGCGATCAGAACCCTTTAATGGTTTTATAGCATGTATAATGAACCTTAAACTTGTATTAAAATTAATTTTTTATTTTTTTTTATATCTAATGTTAAAAGAAAAAAGGCAACACTACTGTTGGATTGTGACATGAAAGGAATTTAGCCTTTTTTTCTTTTTTCCACTTTAGTCCTTGTATTCCCTTCATAGATAATCATATTTGTAACTAAACTTTTACTTTGTACACTAACATTTAACTGTCCCTTCTGTCATCTGGATAGTATGTTTCTGACAGAACTGTCAATGCAGAATGACTTTCGGAGCTTTTGCATACTTCCTTTAATTTGTCCCTGAATCCAAGTATACAATGTGCATTTGCCATCGCGAGTCTTTGTGCACAATTAGAGCCAATGTTGTAACCTTTTCCCCCCACTTACGGGATATGCCTAATCACTTGTTTTTGGATAAATGGTGACAGAAATAAAGCAGAATTAAATGTGGCTTCTTTGGGGGTCAGTTCTATTGTGGGATATAAGGGTGACATTCTTACAATATCAGCAGTCAATAAAATTGTGTAGGACTAGGATTTATACCCAATTAAAAAAAATAAACGATATCAATTATCTTTTAAATATGCATGGAGCCTATATTAATACATTAAATTGTCTTAAGATTATTTCTTGTAGACAAAAAAATGCAGCAAGATATCCTACTGGCAACTGAAAGGCTCCACTCTACATGGACTCAGTAAGTCAGATATTATTTTTAGTAAGAAAGTCGCCTAGCATGCACGTTTTTGGGAGACGGGAAGAGACCAGAGAATCTGGAAAGTAACTTGAGCTCAGGATCAGAGCAGGCATCCTGAAGCTATGATGCCACAACACTATCTACTTAACCATAATGAGTTAAAGAAATAAATATTGTATAGCATATACAAACCTATGCAGAATACACATCACTGAAATCTCCACTGTGACGGTTATTTTGTAAATTTATTTGATGGCAGAGAATATACAGTCTTATTTCAAAAGGTCAGACAATATTTTGGAAGCATCTGTTTCACAACAAAAGACACCATAGAATTTAAGGCAACAAAAAAAATACTTCTGTTATATTTTGGTAAATTTTCTGCAAACTTACACATATTTACAACCTTGAATGTAAACCTGTTACACTTCATCCATGTTGCTTACAACTCACTGAAATACTTTATGTACAACAGCCTAAAAAGAAATATCACAAGCTTCTCAGTTCATTCACTCATGGTGAGCTGAAGCTCAAGTGTCCACATATCTTAATAAGGTCCCCGATGTGGTCTTTATTCTAGAAATGAAAAAGTAAATAACATTAAGATATTGACAATCGGTACAAATAAATAAAAATGAAACAATTATGTAGTCTTACCGTTCGACCAGTTCTGCACCGATTATGTCGTGGATGTGGTACTTGATATCGAGTTTGACTTGCGATTTGTTACGGCGTAATTCTAAATCAGCCTTCAGGATTTCGTTGTATTTTGATTTCTTGACCATGCCGAGTACCGCTTTGCGTCCTAATAAAAAAAAAAAATACGTTTTTTGAGATGCTAAATGATAGTCACAAAAAAAAAATACATTGTGGGTGGTTCTATAATTGGATGCCATTGAAACTTTATAAAAATGATTTGGGTAAATGCACCTAAATGTAAAATATGTAGGTAGTATTATTGTAGTAATAGTGGGCTGGAATGTGCAAAAAGTCTACTTCACAATTAATTTCTTTTTTAATTGTCCCATAAGTCAGTTTCGTTTCAGTGCGACTCAGATGGCACCGCAATCGTTAAATCAACCACGGAGAAGTCAAAAGTGCTGTTCATTTTTCACATTACCTTGAATGAAGTATTTGGTGAATCGACCGGAGTTCGGAATTGAAAGCCACCAGCTTCCTGCATCTCTGACGGTCAACACTCCTGACTTCACGAGCTGCCTGTTGTCAAAAACTGATTATTAAACACTAAATTCCACACAGGTCTGTGCATGAATAGGCTGGTATTGTTCATTAAAACCTTGCTCTTACGTGATCTCTGAATCAGTGAAAAGAAACTCCTTGAGCATTTGACATTTGCTGAAGCTTAGTCCTGAGCAACTAGGCAGCACTTTATCTAGAAACTTCTCGACTGTTGCGCGAGTGTCTTTTCCGATCTGTTCTGCCAGAACTTTGGTCCTGTAATCTTCAGTAAACACCAAGGCGAATGTGTCGGTGTCAAAGCCCAGCTGGAACATGAGCAGTTCTCCTTTGTCCCGCAACTCGTTCTGCAAACACAGAAAATACAAAAGGAACAGCTGTAAGTCTCTTTTGATGTGATGTTTCCGGGAACCATGAACGATTTTTCTTTTAACAAGTGTTTGTAGACTTCATGCAGACATGTACTTCTTACAACACTCTTGCTTTTGCTCTGATCATATGGTCAAAACAAGGCTGGGTGGTCCCTTCGTCTTCAACCATAAGACGTCCAGAAGCAGAGCATGGTTTATACTTTTAATTGTTCAATCAACGGCCACACTAAGTTATTGTTTGGATATTTAAAGATAAATTAGAGGGGTCCAAACAGCAGTCAGATTAGATTTAATTTTGTCCATCACTGGAAAACACTAAAGCGCCACAAATATTCGAAAAGCCGAACTAATTTGTTTGTTTAAAATCTTCATGCTGTACATAAGATGCAGGTGGGATTGTAACCATTGCTGGTGTTGGGTTGCATCACTTCACCCTGGCTTTGATGATTATCCTACAACAGCAAAAAACTTCGAGGCAAACGAGGTCCGTGCAACCTTCAACTGCGTAGGTTACTGACAATAAAAGTTAATTCAATATTGCAGAAAAAATATATGAATCTGAAAAACTAAAACGATCAGATAATTTTGGGAGTCATCACTAGTGCTGCATGTTATAAAAGTGCTATACAAATAAAAATGTAATTACACATCACACATTAAACAATGAACATTGTCTCAAAGCAGCTTTACACAGATAATGTGGTGATTAAGAGTGAATATGTTCTTTATAAGTAAGTTTGTCCCTGATAAACGAGCAGGTGGCGACTGTGGTAAGCAAAAACTCTCCGAGATGGCATAAGGAAGAAACCTTGAGAGGAACCACACTCAAAAGAGGGAACCCATCCTCATCTGGGTTGCACTGAATGTCCATTTATAGCAGACATACGATGTTGCGGGGGGCAGTGATGATGATCAGAAGCAAACTGTAGTCCTGAGTCAGTGTAGCAGACTGTTGACATTAACTACAGTCTAAATCCATCCTTAAAGCTCTCATTCTTACTCCTAAATTTCATGTGTAACCTACTTCAAATTCAATCACAGACTTGGCAGACAGTATCTGAACATTTTTGCACCAAAGTATTTATTGCAGTTACAAATGAATGGTGAGCAGCATTTTGCATGTAGCCAGGAATACATAAATAAAATACACGATTAGATCACGTGAAAAATGTGTGTTGGACAAAAGAACAAATATATAAATGATTAAGTAAAACTCAAAAGTAATCGATTGAGAAATCCTGCATTAGGAAACTTATTTTAGTGCCTTGGTTTGCACAGCTCCCATCACCCAAGTGTGTGGTTTGGTTGGAGATCAGTGGTTAATTCATTGGACTTTGGATCGGAAGGTCATAAGTTCAAATCCCACTACCACCAAGTGGCAACTGCTGGGCCTTTGAGCAGGGCTCGGTTGTGAGTCACTCTGGATAAGGGCGTCTGCTAAATGTCATAAATATAAATGTAAATGTGCTGAAGGAATCACATTACCAGCTGCTTGTCCACAAGCGTTTTGTCGCTGAGTAAACTGTACAGCTGGTGTTTGTAGACAATCGGTGGAAGGCTGTCGTCAAACAACTTCCTTGGGAAAAGCGTCATCAAGTACTGCAAAGTGGCTTTGACATCACAAGGTCCTTCTGCTCATAAACATAACCGTATAAACATTAGGATAAGTTAGAACAATTGTCATGCCTGAGAAATGGCTGCGTTTCTCAGCAACAACTAACTACACTTGAACGCACCCCGCAGGCGCTAGTGAACGCACCTCGGACGTCTTCGTGTTCAGGATTTCCGATGAGATTGTCAGCTCCAAATCTCTTTCTCTTTACACGGAACGTTTCTGAAATGAGCGACCTTTTTCTGTTCATGGCTCCAGAAAGGCTTAATAAACCCTGACTGGTTTGACCAAGAGGAAAAAAAAACAGCATAGGCGTGGAAGTGAAACTCGGAAGCACAGTTTAGCTTTGTTGACACTTCCTGTCTGAGAAAGTGAGCATTTTGACTAAGGAAGGAAATAAATCACGGTGTTACACAACCAAAGACAAGTTCAGACATGAACACAAGCTGACTGGGTTGTTTGCTAAAGTAACTTCTTCTTTTTGTGTTATTTATATTGTCGGAGTAAAGGTGCTTCACCGCCACCTAGTGAACTGGAGTGTGGAGTGAAGCCTTCAAGACCTCAACCATCACTAAGGAACTGAAAAGTCATAAAGGATTGAAAAAAACCCTTCAAATATATACACTGCCCGTCCAAAAAAATAAATAAAACACTAATATTTTGTTAGACCACCTTTAGCTTTGATTATGGCATGCAATGGCATCGTTTTGATAGATAGCGTCAGACCACTGCGCAAAGTCTTCTCCAGCACATCACAAAGATTTTCAGTGGGGTTAAGGTCTGTGGTGGCCAATCCATGTGTGAAAATAATGTCTCATGCACCATTAAAATCTTTTTCACAATTTGAGCTTGATGATTCCTCAAGTCAAGTCAAGAAGCTATTATTGTCATTTCAATCATATATAGCTGATGCAGTACACACTGAAATGAGACAACGTTTCTCCAGAACCCTGGTGCTACATAAAACAACATACAGATACATAACACAACATAGAGCTACATAACAGAACACAAAGCTAAGAACTTAAAGTGCATCGTGTGCAACCTGGTGCAAACAATGTGGAAAAAAAGGCAGTGCTGACAGACAACACAAGACAGTGTGGGACAGATACACAAAACAAAAGAAAACTGTATACTTAAATGTAGTGTATATAAGAGCAGCAGCTGAGAGGGGCAAAACACCATGTAAACAGTATATGATTAAATATAAGTATGCCATCAGGCAAGAAAAAATTCAGTGATGGAATAACCTGGTCATTCATTATATTCAGGTAGTCAGCTAACGTTATTTTTTGAGCCCATCACATTGCAGAACCGAGACCCAGAGGTGGGAAGTAACGAAGTACAAATACTTCATTACTGTACTTAAGTAGATTTTTCTGGTATGAATACTTTACTCCACTATTTATATTTACTTTTACTCATAACATTTTTACACAAATATCTGTACTTTTTACTTCTTACATTTTCAAAACAGACTCGTCACTTTAGTTTTAATTCATTGATTTGATGAAATATTATTTTTTTAATTTAAAATGTTTTATTTATATTCTTACCTCTAGTTTCATATTGAACATTATAAGAAGTTTTTAAAAACAGAACAATGAAAGATCATTAAAATTGGTTGCTGGCAAATCATGGTATATCAGTGGTGCAGGTGTTGGAGATGTGGTTCTTGTACCTGAGTCACTTCTCATAGACTTCGAGTTACTGAGAGAATGTACAGGAAGGAGAAGTTTTGACCCTCTAACATCATGATCTAAGAGAAAACACTGGTCTTTCAAACTATAGAAAAGCCAAGAGTTCAATAAGCAAGGACTTGTTTGTCTCTCCTGTGTTAGTGTAATGGTCAGTGACGTGGTCGCTGCTATCTGATTTACCCGGTTTGATTCCTACCCCTAAGCTTTCCTTTAAATTCTTTAAAAAGTTTTTAATAAGAACATAAAAGGACCTAAAAATCAGGTTCTTGCAGGAGATCCTGTGGCTCATTTGGAAGAGCTTTACCTCTGGGTTGAGAGGTTGCCGGTTCAAACCCCGGCCAGGGCTCAAAGTTAAGAGTATGGAAGGTTCCGTTGGCTGTAGTAAGGAAGGTGTCAGAAATGGCTGCGTGGAAAGTTGGATGTGGTTTCGGAGGGCATATCCTGAAGCAGGGGGGCAATATCTGGGCATCTGCCCCCCCCCCCCGGTGTCTGAGAAGCTGAAAAGAGGGGCTTATGAAGCAAAAACGTTCAAAAAAGTATCGACTTAGTTTTGCATATATAGGGAAAAATTCTGCCAAAAACCTATCACCCTCAATTTTTCTACGGCTGTGAAGCAGCATCCATTCAAAGCCTTTATTTAGGGTCAACTACCTCATGGTTCACCAGACACTACTGTCCACCCTGATTACCCAGTGTGGGGACAAGCCAGATTCAAACCAGCAACCTCTGAGCTCAGAGGAAAGGCTTTTATCACAAAGCCATCAAGTCCCACAACACACCTTCTTTTTTTGTGGGGGTTTATCCTTTGTTTCATGCTTTAAAGCAAGAAATTCAGACCAGACAGAAACACAGAAAGCAGGATTCGAACCCTGAACCCCACCAACAGCGAAATAACAGGCTTAACCCACTAAACCATTGGAAAGGACCAGCTGCGACGATTGTTTAGAGCAGGTCTATCTTTTCTTTCAACCCATCAACACAAGAATATAATGCTAAAGACAGACATAGGAAGCAAACCCATGACGAGCAGGGTGATTACCCAGTGTGGGGACAAGCCAGATTCGAACCAGCAACCTCTGAGCTCAGAGCAAAGACTTTTATCACAAAGCCATCAAGTCCCACAACACACCTTCTTTTTTTGGGGGGGTTTATCCTTTGTTTCATGCTTCAAAGCAAGAAATTCAGACCAGACAGAAACACAGAAAGCAGGATTCGAACCCTGAACCCCACCAACAGCGAAATAACAGGCTTAACCCACTAAACCATTGGAAAGGACCAGCTGCGACGATTGTTTAGAGCAGGTCTATCTTTTCTTTCAACCCATCAACACAAGAATATAATGCTAAAGACAGACATAGGAAGCAAACCCATGACGAGCAGGGACAAAGCAGGATTTGAACCCTGATTCACACCATTAGCAAGGCACCAGCCTTAACCCACTAAGCCATCAGAAAAAAACAGGATGGGAAGCTTGATTAGAGCAGGTCTATCTTTCATTTCAAACCATCAACACAAGATTTTAACAGTAAAGAAAGACGTAGGAAGCAAATACAGATGTAAGTAGCACAAGTTGAACCCACATTGTAAATAACAGGAAGGAAGCAGGACTCGAACCATGATCCCCACCACCAGCGAGATACCATCCTTAAACCATTGAACCATTGGCGAGGACAGGCTAGGAAGCTTATTTAGAGCAGGTCTATCTTTCTTTTCAACCCATTAAAAACAAAAATACATCGCTAAAGAAAGATGTATTCAGTGAATTCTGATCGTGACTGGCAGACAGAAAGCAGAATTCGAACCCTGAACCCCACCAAAAGCAAGAAACCTGATTTAACCCACTGAACCATCAGGAAGGATAGGCTGGAAGGCTGTTTAGAGCAGGTCTATCTACCTTTGAACCATCAACACAAGAATATATAGCTAAAGAAAGATTTAGGAAGCAGAAACATAACCTACATCGCAACTAGCAGGATTCAAACCATGATCCTCATCATCAACAAGGCACCAGCCTTAACCCAGTGAACCATGGAAGAGATCAGACTGGGAAGCATGTTTAGATGAGGCACAAGCCTTAAACCACTGAGCGACCGCTGCTGAAAAGCATGTGTGCTTTTTGGAGGGTTAATACTTTGTTTCATGCCAGCGCAGTAAGAAAGAAGGCATGTAGGACTGGCTTTGAATCCTTATCACCAGCATGGACTATATTAAGGCCCATTTTCAGGCACAAGCCTTAACCCACTGAGCTACCACAGCCTTTTTTGGTGGAGTTATCTTTCATTAAAGAGCAGGAAATCAAGAAATTAATTCAACACAGAAAGGACAGAATTGAAGAGTTTTAAGAGGGGAAAAGGTCCAGAAGTTTTATTTACCAACACAGCAACCAGCTCGACCAGGAACCAAACTCTCAAACTCATCCTTGTGGGGATACTGACATTAACCCACTAGGCTATAACATCTATCTATCTATCTATCTATCTATCTATCTATCTATCTATCTATCTATCTATCTATCTATCTATCTATCTGTCTGTCTGTCTGTCTGTCTGTCTGTCTGTCTGACTGACTTAAGTACATGTCAGAGCCAAAACTTCTTTACTTTTACTTAAGTAAAAAAGTTTAATCAGTACTTCAGTAGTAAAACATGAGTATCTGTACTTCTACTTAAGTAAAGGATTTGTGTACTTTTTCCACCTCTGCCGAGACCTGACCAACTGCTGCAACCCCAGATCATAGCACTGCCCCCACAGGCTTGTACGGTAGGCACTAGGCATGATGGGTGCATCAGTTCATCCACCTCTCTTCTTTCCCTGATGCACCCATCACCCTGGAACAGGGTAAATATGGACTCATCAGACCACATGACCTTCTTTTACTGCTCCAGAGTCCAATCTTTTTTCTCCCTAGCAAAATGAAGCCTTTTTTTTCTGATTAGCCTCAATGATAAGTGTTTTTTTTAAGGCTACACAACTGTTTAGTCCCAATCCCTTGAGGTCCCCTCACATGCATGTGGAAATTATTTTACTTTCTCTATTGAACATTGCAGTAAGCTCAATTGTTTTTTGTTTTTTTACAATTTGATTTCACCAATAGTTTAAGTGGTTGCCGATCACAATCATTAAAGTTTTGTTGTTCCGACCACATTTCTTCCTCAAAGATTATGGTTTCCCACTATCCTTCCAGTTTTTACTAATGCGGTGGAGAGTTCTTAATCCAATTTCAGTAGTTTAGTAGTCACATTTCAAGCATAGTCAAGTCAAGTCAAGTTTATTTCCATAGCGCTTTTCACAACAGACATTGTCTCAAAGCAGCTTTACAGAAATCAACAGTGAAGGTGAATGGTGTGCATTTATCCCTAATGAGCAGCTGTGATGACTGTGGCAAGGAAAAACTCCCTTGGGTGTTATTAGGTAGAAACCTTGTGAGGAACCAGACATCAAGAGTTGATAATACATTTTCAACAATACAGAACACTGGAGAGTGAGAACTAACATGAGTACTGGAGTATAAGATTATAAGTAATGTTCTTTCTACAGTATTATACAGTCTTTATGGTTATAAAACTAGGAGCTACTGAGCTCAACATTTGTGATCATCACAGATCCACCATCAGCTTCTCCATGCCAGAGCCTTTAAACACTCCAGGAGGTCCAATGTCAAAACTCCACACATGAAGTGGGATCCAATTGGCACTGGTACATCCCTAACTGGTAGGGGATGTTTGCGAGTTTGGCATCTACTTCTTCAAAGGTCCATAATCTTCATGAGGTGGGACGTGACAAAGTTTAGGAGCTAAATGTGAGAATGATCTGCTCCCTTTAGTGGACTTTGCTATTCTAGGAACTACTAGAAATCCAGAGTTTTGAGATCTCAGGGAGCGTGGCGGATTGTAGCGTGTTAAAATACTGGATAGATACATGGAAGATAATCCATTTAGTGCTTTATAAGTAAGAAGCAGTAGTTTGTAGTTGATTCGAAACTTAACTGGAAGCCAGTGTAGGGACAATAAGATCGGGGTTATGTGATCATATTTTCTTGACCTTGTGAGAACTCTTGTTGCCGCATTCTGAACTAACTGAAGCTTGTTCATTAATGATGCAGAACATCCACCTAGTAATGCATTACAGTAGTCTATTCTGGAGGTCATGAACGCATGGACGAGCTTCTCTGCATCCGATATAGATAACAATTTTTCTTAGCTTAGAAATATTTCTAAGGTGAAAGAAGAAATATTTCTAAGCTAAGAAGCATAAAGATCTACCACTAAGAAATGAGCCACATGTAAACCCATCAATATTCATTACTGACAGAGGACGAACGCGACAGAACAATGAGGGGGCAAATCCAAAATCCTGATACAAACAGTATGTGTGTAATGAGCTTCACTGTGTATTATACTGTATGTTTTATTGTCTCCATATTTTAATAGATTCTAGTGAGCCCAGTATCATGTTTTTGTTTTATCAGGTGTAGATAGTAATTCATTATTATGTTCTGTAACTCCCTCCACCCCTAGTGAGACTGATCGTCTCTTTATTGCATACAGATGCTGACCCTAGAGTTCATTTTCCCATACTTTTGCTGTCTGTATTCTTTGGGCTACTGATCAAAACCAACGGTTAAAGCCCTGACACTTACAAAAACAAATAAACGGACTGTAAATGAATAGTGTACTTCCTATTCATATCTACACAAAACCAGATGTTATTGCAGCTGTCTTTTTGTATTAAATTATAGAGTTCTCCACTGTATTCAGGACTCCTGTTTTGTTTCCCCAGTGTTGGATTCTACAACTTATTTCCCCTAATATAACCAAACCCAAATTGTTTATACAAATGTGTTGAATAAATAGTACAAGAATGCTTAAACTATATTTTAATTAGGTGTCGGGTTTGGTTATATATGGGGAAATAGTTATAGAATATGACAGAGAAAAGACAGAGCTTTACTGAACTTTTTTGTAGTTCTGGTACCCTCATCTTATTAGCTTTCAGAATGAGACATTGTCCTCTGCTTGGCAACAACTGAGGACGATAGATAGATAGATAGATAGATAGATAGATAGATAGATAGATAGATAGATAGATAGATAGATAGATAGATAGATTTGGCTATATTTTGTTCAAATAAAGGAGGTAGGTAGAAATCACAGGCTATCTGTACTACTAATATATCCTTAAGATACATACTCTAGGGGGAAGAGCTCTGGTTCTACTGAATCTGACTGTATAATTTTAAACAGCAATACATAAAATCTGGTTCAATAAATGTGTTTAAAGCAATACAAACAAGAGCTATGACACAGCTAATTTAAACAAAACTAGACATCAGGACCTTTCTTGGTGTTGACAATAATAGTAATGTAATAACTGTGGATCACAACAACTGAGTCATTGGCTGCTTTCAGGCAAATATTCAATTAATCACACAGTTTTTGTATCCATAATATCTAATTAGGATTGTACAAACCTGAACAATTTGTAATAGCTACAGGAAAACTGGATAAATGGTGACTGCTGGACATATACATTGAATGTAAAGCAAAACCAGTAAAACAGATCCCACCTGCCACAAGCCTTTAACTGTAAGTGATCTATTTACCCAAACATTATCAATCCAATCTAGAACCACAAGCCTTCCCAGAGAAAGCAATTGTAGAATTGTATTCACAAATACTGTTTACTGTATGTAGTATTCATAGGTACAGTCTGAGGCAGATCAATAGACTCCATGATCATTTGGCCTAATTTTCTTTACAACACTGGTCAGATTACAAGGCTTTTATATTGTATGTTTATAATGAATGAGCTATTCAGATGAGCTTCATGTTTTGTTGTTCGTAATGTTCTAGTAACTGATACGTCACAGAAGTTAGCAGTGCCTTTTTAAAAGCTGTCTGATTGTTGTTTGCTAGAAAGGTTGAGATGAGCTTCAGGTGGAAGAGCTCTACGGAAAATGTAGGTCTTTTACACATAAATCTGACTTTATGATATAAAAATTAATTGGAAATAATTGTATTTTCTTATTTGCAGATGAAATTAGCTTTCTTCCCAGTTCGGTGTTCAAAGGCTAATATGCTATCTACACAGAGGATGCTGAAATTCCTCATTACAATGTCATTCCTTTTTGGTAAGAACTTTTGCTAATAAATGGGGAACTTCCTTTTATTCAGGTCAGATGCATTTAGAATGTTGTTTTAATAATAATTCCTGGAGTTTTGGAAATTTAATTCATTTGGTAATTTGTCATCTTAGGGCACACAACAGCTTGTGTGACACGTCGATGTCTGGCTAGTGATCTGACTAACAAAAACCTGTACAGTGCACCTCAGTCTCCAGATTGTATTATTAATGTGAACCTCACTTCCATCCAGTACGAGACACTTGCTGTTGTAAGTATAAAAGAAAAATCCAATTAATCATTTATTCAAGCATCATTTTCATGTCAATTATTATTTTTGCTTTATGCACCACATGGTGTAGTACATATATTAAAAATAAAAAAATAAATGCAAATTTTCTTTCTTTTATTTGAAGAACACAAAGACCATGCAGTTCTCCAGTCGCATTAAAATTACCATGGTGAGTACATTTTGTTAACCTCGTATGATTGGTGTTCTTCTTGGTGTTCAAATGCTCATCATTCAACTTGATCAATTAAAGTTAGAGCTTTCAGAATCTGTAGTTTCTAATTTATTGTAACTGAGCAGATAAAGTTTGTGATAGAAATATACCTGTTTTACAATTTGAATATTATATTTGGCACCACAACTATGTTAAAAATAGAGCAAACGATCAGTAAGTACTATAGACACAAATGTATTTTTAATGACCTGGTGGCTAGCTTTGTCACCTTAAAACTTTAATTTCGTAAAATTGACTTAAACAGTAAATTTAGATTTACTGTATGCAAAGTTTTAGATGCTCTCCATGTCTCCTGTCCATGCCCAGGTCTTCTAATTTCCTCCCAAAGCACGCTTTTAACAGGATTTGCTATTTGCAATCAGAATAGGCTCCAGATAGATCACATACCTGACAGTGATAAAGCAATTTAATGAATGAATGAATGAAATTAATGAATGAATTAAATGTAAATTTTGGTTCTTTTGACAGACAGATTTGTTTATCTATTCCTATGCCCATGACACCTCTCAATTCAAATGGTTTAGTGAAAAGCATCTAGGACAGCAGTAGGTTCATGAACTAACCACTAGGTGACAGGGTGTGACCACAATCTGGTGGCACTCTGGCTTCTGATCTTTAACACATGAGACTACAGTGCAGTTTGTACAAGCAAAGGCAGTCATATTATAACCATCATTAGTTGTTTTAAATCAAATTGGCAGGAATATAGACTTAATCATTTTAATAATCTACCATTTGACAGTGTCCTCCAAAACCTTATTACTATGATCAAAATTTTGCTAAATCGTCCATCCTTTTATGACTGGTTTATATTATTATTTAGTTAGAAAGCTAAAATAGTCTACATAGCACACAACTGTGCAGCTAGCCAAGTCAATACAACTCAATGAAAATAGTAAAGCAAAAATAAAAAAAATGTTGAAGGCTTGTGAAGAACATCAAATTAAATAATTTCAAGCTACAACAATATATGTATATATACTTGGCATTGATCACATACAAATATGTCTGTTTCTAAGACTCTGAGCTGTACAGAAAGGCTATATGGTAGTCACGGGGGCATAAATATCTAACTCAGTATTGCTGTCTTCTGTAATAGGAGTGGACTGACCCAGACCTTCAATGGTCAGTGACAAATTACTCTTTTAATGAAATTATCTTGCCTGTTCAGAATATATGGACTCCTGATCTCACTGTGGAGAATGCGTAAGTCCAACCTGATTATTTATTTTGTTTGTGCAGTAGAAAGCAGTAATTGTCAGAGAGTGCTAAGATATAATCTCAAACTTCAGATCTCTATTACAAAAACCATACGCTGCTGCTGACCTGTTTATCTGTATAGTTTATTAATATATTTCTTTGCATGAATGTTGTAAAATTGTAAAAGTTGTATGATACAATTTTAACCCTTGTACTGAAAATTACAGTGTGTTGATAAGAACAGTCAAATATTACTATAACTGATACCAAACCATTTCTTTTCCCTCTGTCTTTTAGAATATATGTGAGTGTAAAACCTGCTACGAATGACATAGTGGTGAAAAGTGATGGCACTGTAAACTATGCCATTGCTATGTACACCACGGTCGTGTGCAAACTCAACCTCCTCACCTACCCATTTGTCCAAGGAGCATGTCCCATAGCCATCAATGGATGGAACCAAAGCTGTAAGATTTAACATTTGCAGTTTACACTGAGTGATTTGACAATTGTGACAGCAATGCAAAGCAAAAAATCATGCAAGTACAGTTCACATGAAACACTTGACTAGCTTTGACAATGGTATGCTTGTTGGTGGTATACATACTAGTCTAAGCATTTCAGAAACTGATGGGATTTCTACACAGTCTATAGATAAAAATAGGAATAGCAAGTAAATTTGCGTGCAGCATTTTTGTTGCCAGTGCTATTTACTTGATTAGTAGGTGGCACTGACAAGAAATGTATTGCATCATCTCAGCACATGGTACAAATGGTACCTACTGTGATGCTTACTGTGAAGATGACTATGATGGCAGAAGGCAGGTTCCATTGCTGTCAGCTGAGAACAGGAATTTGAGGCTACACTGGGCACAAAAACAGGACAGCTAAACATTGGAAATTACACTGGCAATACACGATTTCAGCAAGCTTGTGCCCCTTCTTAGATTTCTAACTTTAGCTAGTCAGTTTTCCTAAAGGACAAAAGCGCTATGCAGTTTGAGTCAAAGTCAAAATGAGCACATGAAAAACTGGTGTTTCTTACGGCAGTATAATTTTCAGGATGAATTTATTTGATCAATAATAGAGAACATTCCTTTGGTGCACAATACAAGGACTATGTGAGTTGTGAAGTGATGGCTCTATTAATAAAAGCATGTTTTGCAAATATCAGGCCCGTCTGTACAGATATATGGTTGAACTATAGTTGTAGTAGGGTAGTGTTAAAGTCATGCAAACCACTGGCACAATCTTTAATAAAATATATATAATATACTATCATGCTAATAATAAACGTTATCTTTACTGTACAAACTTTATAAATCTGCCCTTTCGCAAGTATGAAATATGAAAGTACGAAAGCAAAAAAATTCTCAAGATGGTTGACCTATTGCAAACCACTTGCTTCAGGTGTCCAGTAAACAGAAAGAACTAAAGAACAGTGCGTATCCAGGGCGTATGTGTTTTTGCATTCCTTTAGAATGCATTTCTTATTCAAATGAAAGTAAATGTTCATTTACCATTTAAATATTCTTCTCTGAAGTCAATTCTTTTCAGTTCCTAAAGCATCAGAAACACTTTGTGTGACAGCTGAAAAGTATAATGTAGTACAGCATAGTGTAGTATACTATATTCTATATGCCCAAAAGTATGTGGACACCTGGCTATTCCCAAACTGTTGTCACAAAGTTGGAAACATGGATGCATTTCTTTAGTGCAGAAATAAGATTTCCCTTCACTGGATGTAAAAGACACAGACCTGTTCCAGCATGACAATGCATCTGCGCACAAAGCAAGGTTCCTAAAAAAATGGTATGCCAAGATTGAGTCAAGCCTGCACAACATCAGTGCCTGACCTTGCTAATGCCTTTCCTTAATCACATGCAAGTGTATGCAATAAAAATTTGCATACCACTCACCAGAATGCAAAAGACCTGAATATAATCTCCTCAAACTATTCAAATATTTTTCTGCACAGTTTCTTTATATTTGATGAAATCAAAAAAAGTTATTGTAGAATGTAGAATACTTAGAAGAACCAGTTCTTGTTTTCGTTCTCATATATTCATGGTCCATTATGCATGCAAAGCATGTTTAAGATGTATTACACTTGCTTTCAAGATACATCTGGCTTACTTAGTTGAAGTTTTGCTTTTTTTTTGTGATAGCTCCATGTTTGTGCAAACAGTGCTGCACGGTAGAATTGGTGCACTACTACTGTATAGTAGTACTGTTATGTCCTTGATCTTATTTGCTTTGCTTTGTTTTCCTTCCTGCATACAGGCACCGAAGAGTTTTCTTGCTCTTCCAGGTCTTGCTTTGACTCCCACAGATCACCTTAATGGCCATTTCTGAATGACATATATTTAAAACCTTACACAGAATTTTAGAGATTAGTTAGATCCATTTTCTGATACCCAGTCTGCTGCTTAGGTCACATTTAATAGCCATGTACAAGGTTTAGAGGGAAATAATTTAGTTTTGGTGACCACTGATCTGTGTCTTTACAACTAGAAGGGTGTTATACACATGGCAAAAATTAAATACACAAACCTTGCATTTGTACAAACTGTAACCTTTCCACTCAATATAGTATTATACACCGACCAGGCATAACTTTATGTATAACATCATGACCACCTGCCTAATATTGTGTTGGTCCCCCGTTTGCTACCTAAACAGTCCTGACCCATTAAAAACATTAACACATTAACTTCTTTAGCAATTTGAGCCACAGGAGCCCGTCTGTTAAATCGAACCACATGAGTCAGCATTCGCTTCCCACGTACATCAGTGAACCTCGGCCAACCATGACCTTGTCTTCGGTTTACCACTGTTCCTTCCTTGGAACACTTTTGATAGATACTGACCTCCACAGACCGAGAACATCCCACAATAGCTGCAGGTTTGGAGATGCACTGACTCAGTCGTCTAGCCATCACAATTTGGCCCTTGTCAAACTTCCTCAAATCATTCAGCTTGCCCATTTTTTCTTTGAGGACAAAATGTTCACTAATTTATCCCACCTACTAACAAGTTGATAGATAATTGTAGTAATAACATTATAATGTCATCATTTTATACCTGGTTGGTGGAAATTGTATTATTATAATTTTTTTTTCTTTTATATAAATGTACAGCTGTAACAAGCAAAAAACTAAATTGTGTTTTTTAGTGTTATTTAAGGACTGTCAAGTGTGAGTATCTTTGAATACTAATGTTATTATATCTGTGTGGTTCAGCTTGTGGGCTTAATATCCAGTATGGCTCAGTATCTGCAGTGGGAGGTGACGGATCTGAATGGAACACTGTGTCAGTGAACCTCAAAATGGAAAACAGCACAAACAACCAGAACTATATCAATGTAAATCATTTATTTTTTTCTGCCAATGAAGTTCTCATTCCTGTACAAAAAATATTTTAGTGTATCTCTAAAAGAAAACGTTTAAATGATTCTTTTAAAATTTTAACTAAAAACTAAACTGAAGACATATGTGTGTATATGAACTTCAGTATGTTATTTGGCATCCAGTAATCACATGTCAAGAAAACACAAATTCTTGACTTTGACCTTTATTACAACATTACATTTTTCACATTCTTACTTGATAAGGTCATTATGTCCAGCAACCCCTTCAATGCACTGGTGTCACTGGTCCTGCCTACTGCACTAATCATGATCGCCGATCTGGTGAGTTTTGCGTTGCCTTTGGATGGGGGAAAACGCAGCTCCTTCAAAATCACACTGGTGCTCAGCTTTACCATGTTTCTCGTCATCCTCACTGACTACCTCCCTAACAGTGGCTCATGCAGCCCTCTGATACGTGAGTATGTCTCTTCCTTACAGAAATACATTAGTATAATATTGATATATTCATGGCACATATATATATATATATATATATATATATATATATATATATATATATATATATATATAGAGAGTGTATAACCACACATATATTGTGTGTTTCTTACCCTAAAGACCTACACGGTATGTGTATATATTACACATACAGTATCTCACAAAAGTGAGTAAATCCTGCACATTTCAGCAACCATTTTTCTTATGTTATCAAAGGACAATACTATACAAATAAATACTGGCCTCTAAAAGTAACTCAACATACATCCATTAATGTCCTTAACGAACCTTCTGCGAAACTCTAAAGCAATGCTGGCAGAACGCGTTTTTTTTAAGCCAGGTTCTGCACCTGACGCATAGCACGAGGACTCAACATCTTTGATTGATCCTTGCTAAGCCTGTTCTGAGTGAAACCTGTCTTATAAAACCTCTGTATGACTGTAAAACCTCTGTATGATGTACGTAATATATATGGAGATATATGTTCAAAGTTAGAAGCATACAGTAGCTGGAGAAAAATCATGAACAGCTGGGAAAATGTACAAAAGACATATTATTAATGATGTACCTGTAGACAGCTCGGCCAGCTTCCACAGCCATCCAGTCGAGTGAAAAGTCGATCTGTCTGACGAACGGGGACATCCTGCGCACTACAGTATGAGCTACGTTTAGCACAACTTTAGGCTCAACCCGCATGATTCTGGGTACAAATCAGAGGTACAAATAAATAACATTTGAGGGGCATTTTAATGCATGTTACTGTGGACATGCATTGTGTTTCTGGAATCTCCCATATACCTCTTATTATGGGTAAAAAAATACATACACCATCAGAGACACTGGCACTTCTGATGACCTTTGACAAACCTAGAGGAAACAGGCATTATCTGGTCCACCTAAAACGGTGGTTTAAAAACCAAAACCACAATATGTGTGAAACGTGGTATGAAACCAGCCCCACCTAAGGCTTGACATCAAATAACATGGGTGGAATGTGGCATGGAAATAGTTGCTGCAAGTTTCACAGTGCAACAGAAAAGGATGTGGTGGGTTGCAGATGCAGCAGACTTTAGCTTCTGTATGTACCAGTTAGCATCTTTGACTGAAACTTTCAACCCAAGAATTTCCACGATGTTTAGAGGCACAGAAAGGCAGAAATTCTACAAGGTGATTAATTTATTTAGCAGCGTGCAATCATTTCTTATATCATTAAGTTATTGGTACCCTGGAAATAGTGTACTGTTGTAATACAGACTCCAGTCTTCAGGTGGAGTATAAAAATGCCCAGACGAGTTTAAATTCGGTACGTACTCATAAAAATGGGTTTTGGAAATGGAGAGGAAGGAACAGTCACGTTGAGCTCGGACACTGAAGATGAGCGGTTCTCCCGTGAGGACAGCCAGTTGACCCACAAGCTCTCCAGGGTGAGCAACAAACAGACACGATTCCTCCTCACGGTCGATCATCCGCTGGTAAACATGTAGTAAACCTGAAATCACAAACTGCAAACTCACGTCCTACATGCACACATACACACACACACACACACACACACACACACACACACACACATATATATATATACACACAAACAAAACCAGCACAGTAGTGGAAATCACAACCCATTATACGTGTTATTACGATTATTATTTACTTCTTCTTATTTTTAGCATTTATGACTGGTCAATTCATTTTAATGTGTTTTATCCAAACCTTAATAGTTTAAAGGCATATTAGTCTATAGTTAATATTGAAACCTAATTTATTTTAATTTGTTAATGAATAACATGTCATGCTTTTCAGCAGTTTATACAGTTACTATACATTATGTACTATAATGAACAGTAGAATGAGCAATAAAATGTTGCTCATTCAAAACACTGTTTTACAAGTTGTAAAAAACAGCAACGTGAAGAAATCAGAAACTCCTCTGTCTTTAAGGTTTAGTGTGGGGATGTTTTAACTGTCAATTGTTACGACTCTGGGCTACTAATTAGAATGGTGTAAGTTTAAGCCACAGTTTGAACAAAATGTTTCTGTTGATCTCTTAAACCAGTTCTTTAATACTCTCTGCTCCAGGACCACTGTATGGTGGCTGACCCTGTGCTCTTACCCATTTTCATGTTAAGAAATTAAATTTCACTGTGCTTAATGTATATGGGACAAGTAAAAGCACACAAACTGTTGTGTGCATTGTGTGCAAAGAGTTTGAGTTATAAGTGAGGTTTGTTACTCATTATGTTCTCAAGACTCTCATAGTGGAAAAATTCCTGATTATTAGAAAGCACTGACACTGAATTCTATTTCTTAAATGTTAAATAAATAAAGGTCTCAGCTGACGTTTATTTTCAAAATGTACAAGTTTTTGATTTATACTTTGTAAAGGATTCACTGTATCCCATGTAACACAGCCAAAAATCAGGCATTCCGCATTTCATTTTATGATGGTTCCTGTACAACATTCACATTATAATCTAATAATCACGCAACTAATAAAACTTTAACGTTTCATGACTGCTTTGAATGCATTTGCATAATCCTTATACATATCTTTGTGCTTCAAGTTAAAGAAGAATACATTTATGGGAGGCTATCTGTCTGAATTTATGATTGACTTCTCAACTTTGTCTTTTGTTTGAGTTGTGATTTGGATTTACACTGAGAAGTTTGTGAAACATTTCAAAATAATTTATGCATAGTCGTTGTTCATATAGCGAATGTTAAACAACTCTTAAATTCTACAATGCTGAGAATTCATTACAGATTTATCATAGACAATGATACAACGGAACATCTTTAAAGAAGAATAGAAGTTATCATATCAGCAAATGTGAACTAAATGTGAATAGGATGTTAAAAATGCACAAATAGATCTTATAGTCAGGTGTCCTCAAACTTCTGTCATTACAGTGTAATAGTAAAAATAATAAAGCTAATTTAATAATATTAGCCAGCAGGTTTTTGGTTGCTTATTAGATACACAATGATGTGTTTATTAAAGAAGAACAAATGAATAAATGAATTTCAATTAAACAGTAGCAACATATTTCCATTCTTTATTCCTCTGACTGTATTTTTCCGATAATTGACTTTATCATGGTTTCTTAAGTTTCATCCAGAACCATCCTGATATAAAATTTAAAGTAATTTACATTGACTCACCATTTCACAAACTACATGCTGTGTTCTATTGTACTCTGTAATGAACTAAAACCCAAGGAAAATATCGTGAGATCAGATTCGTCTGCCTTTGTGCTTTTAATTGAATTCCAGCTGGCTAGAGAGTAGAGGTTGTAGAGGTGCACAAAGGTAATTAATGGGATGCTATTATATGCCTGTGTGTTCAAACAACAAACGAATGCTTGTGTGGATCAAACAGTAATAGCCAGAAAAGCCAGAATACACAATTTTGTTCATGTTTACAGCATAGAGGTTTAACTATGAGCTGTGTATATTGTTCAGTGTACACCACGTAAGCAGGCAATAGAAAAGAATGGTGGCGCTTATTAAGAGCCATCTGACATTCCCCTTCCTCATAACACTGAGGAACTAATATAGAAGAACTGGAACCGAGCTGGGATGTTACGGTACATTCAACTCTTTTAAAAGGTATTTAAGTGCTAATTTCAACCTGTTCAAATTAACAAATATAAATTGATAGATACATCCAGGCTACATAAATACTATGTGTTATGTTTGAACAGTGCAGCATGGTGCCAGCTGAGAGAATCCAGAAACTTTCCAACATCATTTATTATTTAATTGGTAAGACATGTAACATTAGATGAAGTGTTCTGGGAATGTGATTCAACTAGATTTTGTACTATCAGATAACTATTAGATAACTTTGTGCATTGCCTCTGCTGTTTTCTAAGTGTGCTCCAGCTTTACAGTTGGCTCTTTGGCAACGTGCGTCACACGTCGTTGCCTGGCTAGCAAGCTGATTGCAATGCAGCTATTCAGTCCTCCGATGCCGCCGGAATGTACTATTACTGTAAATCTTACATCCATTCAATATGAGACCCTGTCTGTGGTTAAGTATCCACCTGCTATGATCTCTATGATTATTTTCATCATTAATTTTCTTCTTAGCATTATTGATGATTGACTGGTATTTTCTGCTTTTGTTTGACTTAGAATACAAAATCCCTGCATTTCTCAAGTCGTATTAGAATTGATATGGTAAGAATTTGGTTCCCTGTAATAGACATATGATAATAAATGGCAAATAATTGGACAGAATCTGGGTTTATCTTTCTTTCTTTAACAGGAATGGAACGACCCAGACCTTGCATGGACAGACACGGCATACAATTTTCCAGAAATTATGATGCCAGTTGACGCAATCTGGACTCCTGATCTAACTGTAGACAATGCGTAAGTTAATGTTTCTTCTTTGACTGGTGTGTTTTTGTGCTTCCTGTCATGGGTAAAATTTGTTGTTATAATATGTGTAAGGAACAATTGTATATGCTTTTGCCAAAGTGTAAAATATAAATAACTGTGCACAAAATCTATTAATATTACATGAAATATCAAAGGGTATTGCAGTAAGGTAATGAATTGTGGCAAATGATCAAAAGTCTAACTCAAATTATTTACTAGTTCACTGGTAATGTAACATAAATAAAAACTGTTTAAACAAAATGTATTCCATTCATATACAAATAGAATAATTGCTCTAACTTTTTTTTTTTTTACCTTAAAAATGATTCTATTAATTTGTTATATACATTATATGTACAGAAATACTGGACCCCTGACTTTTCAGCCATGTGGCACTTCCCAAACTGTAACCTTTGGATGCAGCAGCATTATATTTTCCCCAATTCTCACCCTCCACTTGAACTAGGAGACCCAAACTTGTTTCTACATGACAATGCTTGTAAGACAATGATTTACATTGGATGGATATTTTTTGACAGATCTTGAGTGTCCTGTATATAACTCTGACCTCAGTCCTACTTAGCCTTTGGCTTTTGACTACACTTGAAAGATCTAGCAGAAACTCTTTACAAAAAAGTGGAGGTTATTATAACAGCAAATGGGAAATAAATATGGGGTGGGATGTTAAAAAAAATGCATAAAATCTTATGGTCAGGTGTCCACAAACCTTTGTACATATTGTGCATACAGTAAGCGCAGGTTCTTATTCTGTCTCTCTGTGAATGTAGAATCAGCACGAATGTGAAGCCTGTCTCCACTGATATATTAGTGAAACAAGATGGGACTGTGCAACACGCTATCCAAATGTACATTACTGTGGTGTGTGGAATCAACCTTTTTACCTATCCTTTTGTACGAGATGGGTGCCCAGTAGCCCTCAATGGATGGAGTGAAAGCAGTATGTTAAAGATTTAAATTATTTAAGATAAAATGATCTGAGATTAAATTCATTTAATTGCAGATGGAAAAAATTTGACATAAAAGCATTATAAAATATTGATATTAAAGTGCTACCAATTAAATTTTACATTTGTATTGAATCAGATTGTGGCCTACGCATCCTCTATGGTTCTGTGTCATCAGTTGGAACAAATCGAGGTGAATGGATAACTTTGTCAGTGGAGCTAAACCAGGACAAAGAAAGGCTGGACCGCAATTATCTCTATGTAATTAAACCTATTGTTTGTAAATTTTATAAAGAGAAGTTAATGCTAGTTAGGTATAAACTATGAATTATGAATTATAAATGTATATTCTTTATTTATTTCTGTGAAGTTGCTTGATGCTAATATCCATTTTTTAAACTGCTATACATTGGCACTGAATTAAAATTGTCTTTATAATATTAGTGTACGATTCAGGCAAAAGGATGTAAAGCCAAAATACATATTTTCTTTGGTCTAGGCATGTTTTTGAAATGTATTGGCTCATCTGTAAATCTGTCACCATGTAAATGCTAATCTTTAAAGATGTAAATAAAAAAGGGGATTTCCACCGTTATTAATTATTAATTGATACTATAAGAAATACTATTCCTGTTAGAATGAATAATTAATTCTAATACTAGTCAGTTATATAAATATTTTCTAAGCTTTTTTAAAAGCTTCCAAATTACTCAAAATTCTCTAATTCACTCTCTTTTCTGAAATTCTTAGGTCACTATGTCCACCAACCCGTTCAATACAATAGTGACACTCCTTCTCCCCAGTGCACTTATCATGTTAGCTGATTTGGGGAGCTTTGCTCTGCCACTGGAAGGCGGAAAACGCAGTTCCTTTAAAATCACACTGGTGCTCAGCTTTACTATGTCCCTGCTCATTCTCACCGAAAACCTGCCTGACACCGGCCTCTGCAGCCCCCTGATCCGTGAGTCGATTCCTGGCTTCATATAAATGTGGATTGTTTTAGACTACCAAATGCAATATACAATATTTTATATTAGAAATACAATAAACCTAGGAAATGTGTACAATTGTAATGTAATGTTTGGTTTGCATTCACCAGGTTATCACTTTTGTTTCTGCTTGATCATTTTGGTTTTGAGCTTGCTGTTATCCATGGTGCTCTCACGATTTTCTGACAGTGGTGCCATCTTGCCCAGGAAGCGACAAAAGCCATGCAAATCAAGCTACATCAACCGCAAAGATGGGATAAAAAAGGGTAGGCCATGAATGCAGAGTAAATATTTACAAACTGCAAACCATATAAAACATGTACCATATCCTGTAAAAGACTTTTCACATTTAGTGCAGATTTATTTTCATATGTGATATATTTTTTTATTCTTGATTCATTTACGTATAATGCACATGGTTTCATTTTTTCACACAGAATCTGCTTACAAAATAAATCATAATTATTTATAATTATATAATTCCAAACCAGGTTCAACGGCTTTACCTGAAGTTGTACATTTATATTTATACCGATAGACATCCTATTACACTTTTACATACGATCCAGAGAGACTTTCTGGTTGTAAACCAAGATTATGTGATTTGGAGAGAGACCTATTCAGAAACCCATTCAGCTCGAATCTAACCAAAAATCTAAACATCTAAAGCTGAAAATACAGTATATGATTTAGAAACTCTGTGTGTTATCATTTGGACAGATATGAACCTGAATGGTATGTCTACAATCTCAGATGAAGTGACTGCCAAGGACGCTTCAATCCAGAAAATTGTGACTTTTGTGGAGAACATAGAGAAAACGAATGAGAAGACAAAGAAGAGGCATGAATATGCAAGTCGGTTTGACCGAGCCTGCTTCTGGGCCTACCTTTTCCTTGACATTGTTTATGTCATTTGTGTGATTGGTATTACTAGAACAGAGTTTTGTAAAATCAACAATTTCGATTTCTGGATGTAATATAACTATTGTTGAGGTCATAAAGAAAATATATTATATTAAAAACAGATATTATTAGGCAAGGATTTGAGTGAGTTCTAACACATGTCTTGCAATCCATTCTTTAAAAGGGTTCTGTAGAAGACTGTTTCCCAGTCCCTCTATATAAAGTATCAATTAGTTGTAGTCTTTGAAGAAGGAGGTCTTGTGACATTAGTATTTACATACTGCTACTAGCTATTATATAAATATTACCATAGGCATATATTTAATGGTAAATGTATAATGTTGTTCATTGTAGATTCTTGGTCTATATTTGCTTTTATTCATTCTATTAATGAATATGAATAGCCGAACATATATATTTAAGGAAATATAGCATGTATATTTCAATAGTTATATTTAATGGTTTTTTTTTTGATAATATGTATCATTACTATGCATTCTTTTTTTCATAATTTCAACATTATAAATGATGTACAAATTGCAAACTAATAAATAATTGCCGCCACGAGTTGACAGGCCTCAATTTCTGCTCTACAAAAAGGTCTAGAATTGTTTGTGGCAAATCTCGTCTAGTATATAATTAAAGTTATCAAAGATATGTAATGTAAAACCCATGTAAGTTATACATTTCATATAGTAGAACCATATGGAGATGCTTTGGACGATTTGACAAAGGTTAAAAAAAATATCAAAATTATTTTTTTGGATGTCAAAGTTGAAGTTATTGGCTTACTGAAAATATATTGGGAAAAGTCAAACCTCAAGCAGTTTGCATAGGCTAGAGCCGAATGAAAAATAAAATAATATTGACAGTATTAAAATGTTAAAAAAAATTTTATTTTAAAATTGTGTAATAACTAATTTTTACATACAAAATAAATGCTAAATATAAATATAAAGATAAAATGTTTCCATACAATTTTAAATTCATTATAATAAATTACATCATCAATAAAGAGCTGGTTTCAGAAGCAGTCAGAATCCCATGACAGTAATTATGCCATGCTTAACAGACTGATTATGATTAGACCTTTCTTTCTTCACACTCTGGCCTTCCTATTATTTTGGTAAATGCTGGTTTTAGGTTACAGCCTGTTTTTTTATTATTATTCTAATTCTCTTATTTTTGTGTATTTTCTAATGTGGATTGTGATATGTTTACCATGTTGCGGTTGTTGTTGTCACTGTCTTTAGAGCCTGATGATTATGCTGTGCAATACCTGTGTGATTTTCCTCAGCTACAAAAGCTTTTCTTTTTTTTCAGGCTTACTTTTAGCCAATAAACAGCTCTCTGTTTTTTATATCAGTTTATCCTTTTGAGCAATATAAACTGTCTTCATAGGTGTCACACAGAGCTCGAACTGTTTTTTAACAATATTTTTTACAATCAATCAAATAAAAAAGGGCACACATGGGCTACACAAAACATCTGTCACCCAGAATATATTTAACACATTTTATTGTAAATATCAGGAAACAAAAATTTATTTTAAAATCTATTGTTTAATATTTCCCTTTTGATCATATTTGCATTTACATATTTACATACATTTATATATGCCAGTTTTAGAAGATGCATTGAAAGTGCATTGCATGAATGTAAAAAAATTCATATTTTTTTACAATTCATATATATTTTTTAAGATTTATATTTAATAAATCTTGATTGTTGGTTAGTATTCCATTTAATATTA
Organism: Silurus asotus; assembly: GCA_024362625.1. NCBI lineage: Eukaryota > Metazoa > Chordata > Actinopteri > Siluriformes > Siluridae > Silurus > Silurus asotus. Next base: position 2,046,738 of record MU551670.1, read on the forward strand.
TTTTCTCTCAATTATCATGCCACATTTAAAAGTGAATTCTGTTGCACTAGTAAATGACAACATGCTTAGATTTTACACTTTTGTTATGGCAATGACATGTAAGGCAATCATTTTTAGTTATAAAAACTTTTGTGTTTGCACTTTTGCAAACACAAAATATTTGATGTAAAATTCTGATATTTACTGCATTACTATCGTTAGGTCACGTCCCTAAATCCCTCAAGTTAGCAGTTATTAAGCCCCTCATTAAGAAACCTAATTTGGATCCAAACACACTATCAAATTACAGACCCATATTAAATATTCCGTTTATGTCTAAGATTGTCGCTGCCCAGTTATGTTCCTACTTACAAGAGAACAATATCTTTGAAGAGTTTCAGTCAGGTTTCAGGCCCCATCATAGCACAGAAACTGCTCTAGTTAAAATCACTAACGACCTGTTTTTAGCTTCAGACCAAGGGTTCATCTCACTGTTAGTTTTACTAGATCTTAGCGCTGCATTCGACACTATAGACCATGATTTCCTCTTAGATCACTTACAAAATTACATCGGCATTCAGGGACAGGCATTAAGCTGGTTTAATCGTTTATCGTTACAATTTTCAGACTAAAATGGAGAGCTATCCAGGTTAATGCTAGTAAATTATAGCGTGCCACAAGGTTTAGTTGTAGGACCCCTGCTTTTCACAATATACATGCTTCCCTTAGGAAATATTATTAGAAGGCATGGAATTAGCTTCCACTGTTAAGCTGATGATACCCAGCTATATATCTAATCAAAACCAGGCGATACAGCTGAACTGGCTCGGATAACTGAGTGTATAAATTAATTAAAAGACTCGATGACCCATAACTTTCTACTATTAAATTCTGATAAGACAGAAATTTTGCTCATCGGCCCAAAAACCAGTACACAGAAACTCCAGCATTTCAACCTGTATTCAGACGGATGTTCTGTAACTACTAGTTCAACGGTAAAAGACTGGCTTCCTGTTACGTTTCGACTACAAACTACTGCTTCTTACTTATAAAACACTAAATGGTTTAGCTTCCATGTATCTATCCAGTCTTTTAACACGCTACAATCCGTCACGCTCCTTAAGATCTCCAAACTCTGGACTTCTAGTAGTTCCTAGAATAGCAAAGTCCACTAAAGGTGGTAGAGCTTTCTCACATTTAGCTCCCAAACTTTGGAATAGTCTTCCTGACGGTGTTTGGGGCTCAGACACACTGTCCCAGTTTAAGTGCAGATTAAAAACGTATCTTTTTAGCAAAGCCTCTGATTCTCTTTCTCTCCTCATCCTGAGGAATCCTGAGGTCCCACCTCATGAAGATTATGGACCTTTAAAGAAATAGATCCCGAACTCGCAAACTTCCCGTACCACCCATAGACGTACCAGTACCAATTGGATCCCACTTCACGTGTGGAGTTTTGACATTGGACCTCCTGTAGTGTTTAAAGGCTCTGGCATAGAGAAGCTGGTGTTGGATCTGCGATGGTTAAAAGTGTCGAGCTATTTTATGAGTTGCTCATTAGCTCCTAGTTTTATAGCCACGACTGTATAAGACTGTAGAAAGAACATTACTCATAATCTTACATTCCAGTGCTCATGTTAGTTCTCTCTGTCCAGTGTTCTGTATAGTTTAAAGACTATAATCACACTCTTGATGTCACCCAAATGAGGATGGGTTCCAGTTTTGAGTCTGGTTCCTCTCAAGGTTTCTTCCTCATGACATCTATGGGAATTTTTCCTTGCCACAGTCGCCACGGCTGCTCATCAAGGATAAATGCACACCATTCACCTTGACTGTTGATTTCTGTAATGCTGCTTTGAGACAATGTCTGTTGTGAAAAGCACTATAGAAATAAACTTGACTTGACTTGATTATATTTAAATCCAGACCACGTGCAAATTTGTCTGGCTTTAAAAAAGTTCTTGGTCAGTGTTGGTAAAAGCAGGTTCACTGGGACATAAAAGTGCCCATAGTACCTGAAACACCCATATTCATGTCAGTATTGGTACACTGTGAAACCAGTTAAGCTAACAGGCTGAGTAAACCAACAGCACCCAGCTGTTACAACATGACTATAATATTGTTCAGTGCCATTAGCATCAAGCTCTACAGCAGAGACAATGGTCTACTTTCGGTCAATACCTTGTGTATATGAATTGCTGCTCTGTTGAACATGGGCTTTTAAAATGAAAGGCAATTCAGATAATTCATGATAATAATCAGCAATAATATGGTTAACAAACAATTAACAAACCAATCATTGAGACACATAGGATGATTATGACTATCTTCCTTTACAGCCTCTTTTGTTGTGTATTCTGGTCATCTCACGTCATACATGTTGAAGAGCCAGGCGTGGTACCTTTTAAGCTGCTGTCTAATGCCTGTCCTCTGGAAATTCTCTGAAGAGTTGCAGGGAAACTAAAGGAGTTACTGTCTGGTATGTAAAATATTTAGCATTTTTAATTTGGAATATAAAAATCCAAACGATTAGTCTAACAACAGTAAATACTTTTTGTATTGCTAAAGGAAATGGTGTCCACTAAGATGATTGCAAATTCGCTCATTTTCTTGTACTTTGTGAAAGGTAAGCAGTGAGATTAGCTGTTTTTGTGTTTTAGCGCAATGTTAAAAATGATCTGCTTTAAATAATTTACTAAATGGTATTTCATGAGAAATTGCCAGTGAATGTACAAACTGACAAAAAATAGTACTAAAGTGCTTCCAATTGTCTGCTTACAAAGCATCAGTGGTATCCACCACACAGTGTTTGTCACGTCGATGTCTGGCTAATGATTTCATTGATAAGGAACTCTATAGTGCTCCACAGACTTCGGATTGTTTTGTAAATATCAACCTCACAAACATACAGTATGAGACCCTCTCTTTCGTAAGTATTTTTTTCACCCTCTTCATTTATTCCAATTTTCTTCTTTAAGTATCTACTGTAACTATTGTCTGCTTATTGTTTGTCTTTTTTGCAAGAATTTACAAAACTTGCGATTCTCTAGTCACCTTAAAGTCTACATGGTAAGACTCATTTAACTTGCATGCACAGAGAGCACATAGCTCCATCTCTTACACACTGTATTTTAACAGAACTTTATTTTAACAGGAATGGACAGACCCAGACCTGGCATGGACAGATTCACAATACGATGAAGTTTTGCTCCCATATAATTATATCTGGCTCCCTAATCTGACTGTGAACAATGCGTAAGTTAAATTTACTTTTTATTCTTGTCTTTTTTATGTGTTTATGTTCAGTTGGCAGTGGACGAATCCAGTGTGGCACTTGATAAGAACAAACTCTGAATATACTGTTCAGCTTTTCCTATTGGTTGATACAGAATCTTTAGTAATTAAGGGCTAGTTCACTATATACATTTTATTGTTTATTGGAAAATGTTATATGCCAGCATGCACATATACACTGCAAACAAATTATAGTAAAAAAAAAACATTTACATATATCTGAAAATAGGCAAATTGAGCAATTTTCCTTCTAGGACAAATGTTTTTTTTAAGCTAATATAAATATCATATTCTTTTGACAGAAATTGGCATTATTGGGCATTATTATATTATATTGTATTATAGAGAAAAAATTTAAATTAATTGGCAGTAGAAATGAATAACAATTTAATCATAAAAATTTGCAAATATGTCTGCATTGTAGTGTATGTGTATGCGTAAATATAATTATTAATGGTCCCACAATAAGAAATTGGATGAATAAATAAAAAAAATCCTTAATTTAAGATATATTCACTTGCCAAGATATAATGTTTTACAAAGATAGATAGAAAGATAGATAGAAATAAAACCAGGTTATGTTCATGTTATCTTTTCTAACTCCAATCTCTCCTTTTTTTGCTTATAGCATTTACACGGCAGTGCAGCCTCTTTCAAAAGATATATATGTAAAACGAGATGGCACAGTGAACTATGCCATACAGATGCACAGCACTGTGGTGTGCGGTATAAACCTCTTCTCCTATCCCTTTGTTCAGGATACATGCATAGTGGCTCTCAACGGATGGAATCGAAGTTGTAAGAAGCTTTTTTTCAAAAATGTTCAAAACTTCATTCAAACTGCATTGTGTCTGAACTGCATGACACCATCACTCGCTGAGGAGAATCCACATAGTGTATAATATACAGGTTCATGGGCTAGTCAGTATTATCGTATTACTGGATGATGTTACTGTTACTGTTAGTATTACTGTCAGTAAGAATGCTATTTATTTTTTTTCCGCATGCATCATTGAAATTAGACAACATTTTTAAATAAGAAATGATGCCAAATTTTAGATTTTAATGTTTATATTTTTTTAACCAAATATATCAAACCAGATACTATTCTTGACATAGACATGCTAGATGTAGGCAAGTATGACATAAAGTTCAAACAGGCAGTGATGCTTATAGTAACATCCTGTGTATGGCAGTTCTGTGGGAGGAAATTACCAGGGAAGTTTTTTTCCAATCTAAACCAACTTCCCCTGTTTGGTTAAGCTTGTGCACACTGTAGCCTTAGATTCCTGAACAAGTGCAGTAGGGCCTGATTTGTTTTTTATTAGTCTTGCATTCACTACCCGGTTCAATATATTGTGCCATTTGAGGTGCTTTATTTGCAAACCATGGTTCTCAAGACTGGTCATTTCAGTTATTATAGCTTTCCTGTCAGCTTAGACCAATCTGTCCATTCTCCTTTTACCTCAGCAAATCTTATTTCTTCTCCCACAGAACTGGTGTTTACTGTATTTTTTAGTTCCTCGCACAATTCTTTGTAATCTTTAGAGAATGTTGTGAATGAAAATCCCAAAAGATTTTCTAAAATACTTGAAACAGCCTGACAGCACTAAAACCCTGCCATGAGCATATTTAATTTGAATATTAACGGTATCTCTTAAGCTGTATCTGAATTATTTTATGCATTTTGCTTCTGTAAAATGATTGTAATGTAAAAATAAATGTTTATTTAACTACATGACAAAGCAAGAGTAAAGGATTTCCTTATAATTTGCATAACCAAAAAGTGGCAGGTGAGTGTAGTATGTATTTAAGACATGGTTGTGCAACAGGCTAAATAAATTTGCAGATGTCTGTAACAATCCTCGTAAACAAATAGACAAAAGTACAGGTATCTTTCAAAAATCTTGTGTTGTCTAGTTAAATATTCTATGTTTCTACTGCTTTAGGTATGATAGTTTGGTAACTACAGTACATTTTCACTCATAAATAGGTGTACTGACATTAACATATTTAAACATGCAGCTTGTGGATTGAAGCTTCACTATGGGACGGTAACTACAGCTAAAGGTAATGAAGGAGAATGGCAAACTTTGGATGTGTCATTCCATGGGGGACAACAGAGCTATCTTCAAGTAAAGAATCTGCTATATTCTAATACCAAGTGGATTATGAGTTCAAGTAGCTTGGCAAATTTTGTGACTTTTTTATTTTTTTTGTGCAGGTCACTCTGTACCTTAACCCCTTTAATTCACTGGTGTCACTGGTACTGCCCACTGCACTGATCATGGTGGTCGACCTGGCGAGTTTTGCTTTACCTTTGAGTGGTGAACGAAATCCTTTCAAGATCAAGTTGGTGTTCAGCTTTACCATGTTCCTTCTTATACTTTCCAGACAACTGCCTGAGGGGGGTCCCTGCAGTCCTCTGATCTGTAAGTGGAAATCCCAGACACAATAATTACACAATAAATACCATCATGCTGTATATTTGAGGATGATTTTGCTATATAAAGCAAATTATTTACTGTATTTACTAATGATTTCTAGCTCATCATATTCTGCTTTTTCTCTTCATAAGATTATCACTTTTGTTTCTGCCTGATTGTGCTGGTTGTGAGTTTGCTGGTATCCATGATGTTGTCTCGACTGGCCAGAACTGGTAGCCTATTACCTGCCAAGTCACAAAAGCAGAGTGGATCAAGCAGCTGTATGTCACAACAAGACAGTGCGTTTCATCAAAATGGTAAGAAACGTACCCACTTTAAACCTTGGGGAACAAGGCTGTAGTTAATAACACTATAGATAAATTACATTAATAACACTATCACTGAATTTAAATGACAGCAAGAATGTGAGACAAGACTGAGAACAAAAACCTAATAATTTCCCAGTTCATTATTTCAACTACAGTAACTAGTGTCAACTATTAGCTGCCAGGAGAAAATGACAATGTAAACCAGCTTTATAAGTGTATACAACCAGTCTCAGTGTTAATGACTATTAATCTGCTACTATAAAGGACATTTACATCTTTTCGACATTTTTGACATCTTTATGCTAAAAATTAACAATTTTCTTAATTGTTTCGACACTTTCCAACATATTGTGACCTTACTTAGCCTTAGCTAGTTAGTTTGGTCCAAAATGACTATTCTTATGTTACAGACACTGAAATCAACAGCATCAAAGCCAACTCTGTGGATCTGATGACAGAACTTACCTCCATTCAGAAGATTTCAAGCTTTGTCAGCACTATGGACAAGGAGGAAATGGAGAAAAATAGGAAACAGAACTATGCAAAATCTTGGGACAATTTCTGTTTTGTTACTTACTTGTTCCTGGACATTATTTACATGTTATGTGCGTTTTCTTTCTTTAAAACAAAGCGGTGTAGCAGCAATAAGCTAAATTTTTAAAATGTCTGTTAGGAACATGACTTATTATTTTGTTGTCTGATTGTTCATAACACTTGAAAACTCTAACCAATACGAAATTGTTTAAATGCAAGGTAAAAAAAAGATCATAAATGTAGTATGTTTCTTAAAACAAAGTTTTATTCGTTTTTGTACGAATATAATTAATAATATTGAAAGACTTCTCCTATATGACATTTGTGTAATAGATGTTCACTGAGTAATAAGAGTAATATAATAATATATTGTGTCTGAGCAGGGTTTTTTCAGAAAATACGAATTATTTAGCAATTGCATTGTATTTCGTTTACATCAACGTATTGCAAAAACCCAACACTGAGCTGCAACCACTGTCCAATCACAGCCCTGAGTGGTACGTTGATGCTGCTTCGTTGTTTCTTCTTGTCTACTGCACTGATTGTTGTCCCAATTATAAACCAAGCTTTTCTAAAATTTACATTTACATTCATGGCATTTAGCAGATGCCTGTATCTAGAATAAACTACAAAGGTGTTTTTGAATTATCAAGAAATACATTAACACTGGAACACTAAGTTGCAGACTTAGTACACGGCAGCCTAAAACTGTGCGGAGGAATTATAGAACTTTTTTTTTTTTACTTGATACAGAATTAAAAACAAACAGGGTAAAATAAGCTCTAGTTTAAGGGATTCAGGATAAAGTCGGTCTTCACCTATCATTTGAAGATGAACTAAGCTATTGGGAAATCTAGAATTATCACAATTTATTAAAATTAATAAAAAAAAGTTTTAACATGGATTTAAACAAACAAACAAACAAACAAAAAAACCTTGCAGCTAACCTTGACCTGATGGCTTGATTCACAGGTGAAAAGTGGTCATAACATAACTTTGGATAATCATACTTAGCTTTCTTCAGTAATAATGAAATTTAACACGTGATGAAATGTAATATGGTCGGGTCACCTGAGCAACATCTATTTTACACCAGCAACACCATTGTGGAAGTGCTGATACCAATATGTGTAGTATGCATTTCACCATCAAGACTGGACAATGAATAATAATGACAACACACAAACAATAAATCACACTTTATTACAGACAAAGTGAAGAAACTAGTATTTTAATTTCATCTACATGTCAGTAATTTATATGGAATTATCATGGAAATTGTGTTAAAATGAGAAAGCGCTTAAATAATAAAATAATATAACGGAATTACAATGCAATCAATCCTACTCACAATATACTGCAATATATTCAGTTCAATTTAATTTATTTTTATTTGTATTGCGCGTTTAACAATGGACATTGTCTCAAAGCAGCTTTACACAGATAATGCGGTAATAAAGAATCAATATATATTGTTCTTTATAAGTTTAAGTTTGTCCCTGATGAGCAAACCGGTGACGACTGTGGCAAGGAACGAATCCCTGATTAATTCTGATTAAATATTGGCACATATTAACAACATACTGCAAATTCCAATATGGCCTACATTATAGTGGAAAATTCTAGAGGGGGAAAAACAAAATTTAATAATAAAAAAGCCCATATGTAATTGGTCGGAGAAGAGAATTTGTAACATCATTAGGATTTTCCCACTGAATGTCAGTACAAGAAAATAAATCATAACATTAGCAGCGCCAACGTTGTCAAACCAGTGAAAGCACTTATGGTCCTTGTGATTTGTTCATTGCCTGTGCAAAAAAAAAAAAGAAAAAAAAATTTAATATCAGCTCTAATAATCTGCTTGTGTGAGAGATGAGTTCATATCTTACAAAGCAAACACTCTACCTGCTTAAAAAGCTGAAGGCCCAGATAGTTGGTTGCCATGTTTTTCAGATTCGTCCTACCGCCGACTTTACATCTGATGTATCCATAGAGGTTGGCCCACTGTAACACGACTCCCATAATCACCACCGCCTGCATGAACACAAAGAAACAAAACAGAGTAAATAAGCTGCACAAAGTTTTTGTCTGTGGAGCCACTGCATATATATATGCTTTCATCAGCAGAAATTACATTATCACACCATGTAGCTGATGCATTTTACATTTTTTTTAAAGATATAGAAATATTAACAGCATCATTTATTAAATGTCTTCCTTGTGTATGTCTAATACTCTTCACATGTGGCACTGTAACAAGCTAATTTAAAATATTATTGGAATCCAAAATATATATATTTATATTATTAACTATACAACTATATCAAATATAGTTGGAATATTATTTACTTTATTATATTCTAGTTTCAAATACTCACCAGCCACTTAATCTTAAAGGAAAAGAGAGTGGAAAACACAAAGAACACCCATAAGATGGGGCACACAATAAGCCCGAGCCAGAAAATCCGTGATTCTGCACTTGAGACAATTTGTCTGTTGGTTTCCTAAAAGGGGAAAGAAAATATTAGACTGTGTTATACAGCACATGTAAAAAAATAAATTATAATTAAATAAAAAAAAAGGAAAAAAATCGTCTTTAATTGTGCTAAACAGTAAAAGTTAAAGGTAAAAAATGGCACAAATACAAGTACAAATTTCCTGTCCCTGTAATGTAGATTTCTCCTCTGACCTTTCGAGACTCGAACACCCAATGGCTCTTCCCGTTCTCATCCACCTGGTTCCACCACCTCAAACCCACCAGCAGCCGCCCAGTCACATTCTGAAAGCAGCAATAAAGAACATGTCCATATAAATCAGTTGTACACTGGATTTCACATTTCCAGCTTTGAGACACAATAAATAGCAATGTACATGCACTAAATGGTCAAAAGTATCGGGACAATCGCCTTTTCCTCCCATATGATGTTCTGCCTCAAACTGTTCCCCCGAAGTAAGAGGCACACAACAATATAGAATGTCTTGATCTTCAGTGACCAGAAAAGCTTCTGGCTTGAAAAGATTCATTCTTTAAATGGTTATTCTAGACACAATGTCTGACTGTATTACCTTCACTGTCCAAAAGTCACATGACAGCAGGAGGATGATGGTGACCATGCAGGCGATGAAGCTGCTGCTAAAAAGTTCACACAAGTACACCAGGATAGCACTTACACGGAAGAAAAGGTGGAAGAAAGAGGCGAAAGGATGCCTGAAAGAAAACAAGAGAATGTAATTAAGGTTTATATGAATAAACAAGTAACATGAGCGTGAAAAATCTGAGAAGATCAGAGACTCAACTGGATTTTTGATTTGCTCCTGTCATCCTCGTCAAAAAGTGGAACGTCACCCTGGGAATCCTGTTGACACCAGTCTCATTAATTAGCGCATTGTAATAGAAAATATATATAATAATACAGAATTGTATATATATATATATATATATACACATACAGTTTCATGATCCGTCTATAGACAGTAGATATTCGCTACATAGTGCAAGAAGTAATGCAGGGATCATAAACATGCACTTGGTTAAGCTATTAAAGCAGTTCATGATGTCATCAACACTCCAGTGTGGATTAGTTTGAGAATGTGAACAGTGTTCAGATGTTCCTAACACACAAACACGCTTTCAAATCAGGCCGGGTTTCAGAGGCCGTGCTGATGGATTACAGCCGACCGGTCGATCCTAAACACCCGGTCTAAGGAGTTTAAAGCTCTGTGTGTGTGTGAGAGAGAGAGAAACATTAGATCACACATTGCTAATCACACATTGGCCCAGCAGGTGCTTGGAGACCTTGCAAAACGCCACATGAGGTTCTCCAACGGATTTTTAAACAAAAATTTGCGAGCGGCAGCTCAGTTTGCACGTCCGAATCCACACTGGGTTTAGCGCTTTATTTTCACACTGCTGACACTCAACTCCATCTCCATCTCCATGTGAGCTGGAATAATGTTTTTTACACAACATTTATAATATTAGTAATTTTTTTTAGAGCCTGTATTCAGTGAAGCATCAGATTATTATTATTATTATTATTATTACTATTATTATTAATTTAATATTTTATTTAATTTTAATTTTTTTTGTTTTTTATGTTTTTTGTTTTAGTGACAGGAATTTAAATCTTATGTGGTTTTCTACTAATCATTCTATTCGAGGTTCAGTGTATCGTGCATGATACAATGCTTTTCTCTTTACCACATGTTTATATGGTTTTTTTATTAACTGTATTCTTTTAATCCACTCGAACCATTCTTCCTTTTTGCCTTGACTTTTCTTGTCAAAGATCAGTTTCCCCCTTACATAATATCAGCTTGTTGGATGTTTCTGATGAACTTTTTTTGTTCCCCCAATTCTAAGTTAAGCATTATGCTTGATCTGTATCTAAAATTGTATTAATATATTTATTATTAATTCATGATACAGATTAGATACAGATGTTTCTATTAAGGTGGTCCATGTTTATAAATATAATGCCTTATTTCAAACCTTCTTTCATTCTTAAGCTATTTAAATTCCCACTACAAGAGGAGTTCCTACATCAGAGTTCCATGCTGAAAAGCCTTTGCTTTCTTGTCCAATGCACCATGAAAAGTCCTTGTTGTGATACAGCTGCTGTTTTCTTGACCTTTATGATCGATGCTTTTGTACATGCGTCCTATGTAAGCACCCTTTCTACTTAGGTATAAGTCAAAGTAATGGCGGCCCATGTAAAGGATCTCAGAGGTCATTACCTGCCGCCAGTGCTCAAAGCGCTCAGGTGTGTCAGGGTAATTGTGTTGCTAGGGTGTGGTGTTGCTGGCTTTTCAGTTGTTTTCAGTGAGTTTCAGGAACTTGTGTGTGGAGTCAGGATTGAAACTCAGGTTGGTGGCATCTGTACATCATGCCAGCACAAATATAATTAATACAAAGACAACCAATAAACTTTTTTTTTCTAAAAACATTCAAGAAATGAATGGTTATTCAGACCAAGAGCATTATTACATTATCTAGAATCAACATGGTGCTGTGTCATAATTGCCTAATAAGAAAATTACAGCGATAAAGGTGTTAAGTAATAAAGAGTGTGTTCGAAAAGTAAAGAAAAGAGTGCAGGCAGGGTGGAGTGGGTGGAGAAGAGTGACAGGAGTGATTTGTGATAGTAGGGTATCTGCAAGAGTGAAAGGCAAAGTTTATGGACTGTGGTGAGACCTGTGATGTTGTATGGTTTAGAGACAGTGGCATTGACTAAAAGACAGGAGGTGGAGCTGGAGGTAGCAGAGCTGAAGATGTTGAGGTTTTTGTTGGGAGTGTTGAGGATGGACAGGATTATAAACAAGTTTATTAGAGGGACAGCGCATGTCAGACGTTTTGGAGACAAGGTGAGGGAGGCGAGATTGAGATGGTTTGGGCATGTGCAGAGGAGGGACATGGGGTATATCGGTTGAGGTGTTTGTTGGGAGTGTTGAGGATGGACAGGATTATAAACAAGTTTATTAGAGGGACAGCGCATGTCAGACGTTTTGGAGACAAGGTGAGGGAGGCGAGATTGAGATGGTTTGGGCATGTGCAGAGGAGGGACATGGGGTATATCGGTAGGAGAATGCTGAGGATGAAACCACCAGGAAGGAGAAAAAGAGGAAGGCCAAGGAGGAGGTTTATGGATGTGGTGAGGGAAGACATGCAGGTATTTGGGTTGAAAGAGGCAGATCTAAAAGACAGGGGGATATGGAGACGGATGAGCCGCTGTAGAGACCCCTAATGGGAGAAGCCAAAATAAGAAGAAGACAGAGATCAAGGTGTTCCTAATAAACTTGACAATGTGTATATAGCTATTTTTTTTTATAACCTTTCATTTCAAAGCAATAGAAATTATTATTATTTTTTTTAAATAACAGCCTGTTTTTACAAAACTGGGACATGTTGCATATGGTTTCCTCTAATGGCTCAGGTGTTCTTAAAATCTTTTAACCGGGGACCCTTATAATGTACCTTCAGTCTTTTTTCCTACAATTTATCTCATAAACATAATACAACAATTTACATATTAAGCCAATTATATATTCTTGTAATTATTCTTCATCTAAATAAATGCAAAATAGTTTAAAAAATGTTCATGCTTATTAAAGGTGTTTAATAACATTTACTTGTTTTGCAAGAATATTTGAGGGCAAAACTGTTTAGGATAAACAAAACAAGCAGACAAGCTGGTCTCCAAGATCTGGTATAATTTTAACTGTGGTAAATATTTGACTGATTGAACAGCCATAAGGAATTCTCATTAACAGAAGTTTTAGTGTTTCATGTGATAGTCACATAGTTTCCTGAGAGACCAAAGGTTCATCTTGTCCTCTTTCTTGCATTTGATTTCATACCCTCTCACGATGGCAACCAGACAAGAACTTTTTATTTTGCTCTCTATGCTTGGTTCTGTATGTGCGCTGTACAAGCAGTGGGTTCCAGACACCAACTTTGAAAATTCAACTAACTGGGACAAAGGTTCTGTTCCATGTGGAAGTGACCAAGTGGTGTTTCCAGCCTCTGGGAAAGTAGCTGTGTATGTGGCGGCATCTCATACACTATCTGGAATGAGTCTGCCTGTGGACGGAGAGTTTATTCTGGCCTCAGGAGCTGGTTTTTCTATTAGAGAAGGTCAGGATCCTGGCTGTGGGGCAGGTGGCACAATCCGTTTTAGAGACCCCGACTCTTTGAAGTGGTTTGATCCAGCGTTGTGGAAGGGTGCTTCCTCATTAGATCATCTACAGACTGGGCCTTATCTCTTCTTTGTTCATGAAGAGAGTTTACCATGCCAGCATGATGATGTAGTTTTCCGGGATGGCTCATCTTTTCGTGTAGACGTATCAGCACGTGAGAGCAGCATTTCTGTGAAGAGCATTTCAGTGCTGGGGAAGAAGTTTAGTGACAACTATGACTTCTCTCAGTATGCCAGTTCCCAATTGGGGAAGCTGCAGTTTCATGGATCTTCATCAGTTACAGTCAGTGGATCAGCCTGCCATGATAGTACAGGATGTGAGTGTGGAAATTCAGGCAACCATGACCGGATATGCTCAAGTGTCAAGTGTTCACAGCTGGACTGCAAGAAACCGTTGTACCCAGTGGGACACTGCTGTGAAGTTTGTGGTGCCATCGTGACTATACATTTCTCTGACAGCTTTGACATCGAATCTTACCGCCAGCGTGTGCAGCACCTCTTCCTCGGCTTGTCCAAGTATAAATCCATTCGAATGGCTTTGTCGAAAGTCTCGAAACCTCAAAAACTGATGCGAGTCATTCCTTATGGAACCACCCAGGAGATCCAGGTGGTTCTGCTAGATGAAGATACTGGTCCACAGGCTGGAAAGCTGGCTGAGGCTCTTGCACAGGATATAGTAAGAGACATCAATTCTCAATCTTTTCATCTGGGCATAGACAGTGCAGAGTATCAAGCATCTTCAGGAGCAAGCAGTGGTGATGCATCTGGAATAAGTGGAGGAGCGGTAGCTGGGATTATCCTGGGTATTCTGGCTGTGATAGCTTTCCTGGCTCTGTTTGTAGTTCTTTACCGCCGAGGCAGGATCAGGGTGCCAAATTTACCCTCATTGAGTAGCTGGAGGAAGGGCAGTGAGCCTGGTGATCTGGGTGGGCCTCTAGACCATGGTTTTGACAACCCTATGTTTGAGAAACTGAACAGTTTGCCAGAGATCCCAGGGCTGTATGGAACAGAGAGTCTAAATAGTATCACCTTAACACATTCAGGAGTGCACTTTGTGAATCCTGTGTATGATGAAACTGACTTTAATGCATGATGCTGATTAAATTGTAAGGCACTTTTCAAGCAATTCATTGATTTATGCTGTTGTCACTAACTAAAATGTAAAATGTAAAGCCTTTCAAAAATTGTGTAGTTAAATAACAGTAGTAGTGATTAGAACATTTGGTTGGCTCATTGTCTCAGTCATGTTATGTCAAGGAAAAACATTAAAATTTATTAAGATTTCAAAATCAAACATGAAATAAAATGAAAAATCAGTACATCTCTGGATCATTGATACATTGTAACCCTAAATAGAAATAATACAAATCACAAGATTTATTTTATTACTGCACTTCTGAACTTGATCCTGGCTTAACTAAAACAACTGCATTGTCCTTCTTGGAGAGCCAGAAGACCGGGTATAATGGCTCCCGGAAGCTAGCAGTGCATTCCTTAAGAAGTTTCATAGTCTCAGCTATACCATAAAAGGCCAGCAGACCATTTTCATAGTCTATGTAGCAACCAATCTTTTGGAAATTCTCTACTTCAAGAGGAGTTTCTACATCAGAGTGCCATGCTGAGAAGCCATTGCTTTCTCGTCCAATGCACCATGAAAAATCATTGCCTGTGATACAGCTACTGCTTTCTTGACCTTTACGAGCAATGCTTTTGTACGTGAGTCCTATGTAAGCACCCTCTCCACTCAGGTCCACCTCAAAGTAATGGCGGCCCATGTAAAGGCTCTCAGAAGTCATCACCTGCCGCCAGTGCTCAAAGCGCTCAGGTGTGTCAGGGTAATTGTGTTGCCATGGTGTGGTGTTGCTGGCTTTTCGGTTGTCTTCAGTGAGTCTCAGGAACTTGTGAGTGGAGTCAGGATTGAAACTCAGGTTGGTGGCATCTGTACATCATGATAGCACAAAAATAATTAATACAAAGACAACCAACATGTTTGCTTTTCTAAAAACATTCAAGAAATAAATGGGTATTCAGACTCAGAACATTATCAAGAGTTATTAAAATGTAGTTATCTCTAATATGGATGTGTAAATACACCTTTTATCTAGTTTCAAGCTATAAAGTACATTCACAGTTGACAGTTTCAGTCATAAATAATATAAAAAAATTTTAAAAATAATGACCAATTAATTAACTTACAGTTAAGAAAATCATCTCTAGTCACAGGATCAGGGGCAAATGCTTGCCGCTTGATTGGAGAACTTGGGTGTACCAACGTCTTAATACCTGCTGTCTCTGTGTTGAAATCCAGGTGGCAATCAGATTACAGTACATGCGTAGAATGAGATCTCTTTTGAAACAGTCAAATTTTGCACTTACCACTTTTACATAGTTCCTTGAGCTGAACATTGTAGGTGGACAGCAGCAGCTCACACAAGGCCTGAGTTGATTCTTTAACAATGCAACTAAAAGTG
Organism: Silurus asotus; assembly: GCA_024362625.1. NCBI lineage: Eukaryota > Metazoa > Chordata > Actinopteri > Siluriformes > Siluridae > Silurus > Silurus asotus. The sequence continues at coordinate 2,062,463 of MU551670.1, forward strand.
GTCAGTCGGTCTATGAGGCTGATGTAAATACCAGATAAGCACACGTCCACCGAGCCCTTTTTCCATTCTGTGTATTCCTGTTGGATAGGAGTGGAAAATAAAGATGCTTATCGCATAATTCCTTTACTTTTTGTGGTTATCATTTTTATTATTTTCTGCATCACTTTTTTTTGCTAAATATACACTGTTTATAAAATGACATTTTGACCCTTGGCCCTGGTGCTGTCTTTTATGAAATTATGCTACTATTAAAAGTAAATAATATTGAGAAATTTTTTACAAATTATAAATAGTGGGTACAGATAGAGTATAGCAGCATGTAGTATTATGTCCTATTATGTCCATGAAGCACAACACTATTAATGAATGAATGACGTGTATGAAAAGAGTTGATAAAAGTTGGAAAAAAATGGAGGCGTTTGAGCATGATTTCCATTAGTGCTGACTGGACTATTCATTTTTATTCATTATTGAATATTCATGATTTTTTAGATGATGTGCTCTTCAAAATGACTTTAAGACTTGGTGAGCCAAACTGTGACCATTCTTACCTGTAAAAAATCAACATGATTCTTATTCTTTGAAAATCGCTCCATCTGACCCATGGTCTTCTTTAACTCAAGCATCTTCTGCGTCAGGTGGCTATGGATGCTCTCTGCCTGACTCACTGCTTGCTTGTGTTCCCCTTGCAGGAGTTCAAAAGCTTTCTTGCGAGCATCTTCAATCGCAGTTTGCAGGATTGAGAACTGCTGCTCAATTTCAGCCTGAACCCCAATAACTGAACTCTGTGCAGAACAAAAAGGAATATTTTTACAAAGACATGATAAGACTGATGCATTACCATTGTTTGATGTATAACCATTAATGGAATGGATTGAATCACATATTTTGGTAACCTCGGAAAATTCTTCACATGTGGCCTTCTTAATTTTACTAAAATTTAAAAAATTGTATTTTAACATTTCTGCATTCTTATTACAAACTAACACAGCTAATCATCTGGACATTTACTGTGCTAGGAAAACACACTTAACTAGCAAGACTTTAAACAAACACTACACAAACAAAGGTTTTGGGACACCTGTCATTTTCAGCCATTTCCCTAACTGTTTCCACAAAGCTGGAGGCAAACAATTGTTTTTGGATATGGTAGCATTACATTTTCCCTTCACTTGAACAAGAAAACCCAAACCTGTTCCAGCATGACACTGCCTCTGTGCACAAAGTCAGCGCAATGAGGATATTTCTATGGGTTGGAGTGAAAGATCTTGAATGTCCTACTATAGAGCTCTAACCCTACTGAACATATTTGACATGAATTGGAAATATGACTGCACCCCAGGCCTCCTTACTCTACATCAGTACCTGACTTTACTTACACCCCTGTACCTGAATGAGCACAAATCCTCACAAGTACACTACAAAATCTAGTGAAACCTCTTCTCAGAAGAGTGGAGGATATTATAACAGCAAATGGGAACTTAATGTGTATGTGTATGTTTTAAAAAGCACATACATCTTATGGTCAGGTGTCCACGTTTGTTTATACAGTATATTTACACAAAATCCTGTTTTGTTGCTGAGCTTTTCACCCAACATGATCTTTACCAAAAAAAGATTAAAAAGCAAATCAATACATTTTTACACTGTCTAATAGTAATATATTTATGGTCATAGTGTGTCACAAGCAGAAAAACTCTATTTACACTACTTATTCTAATTTTTTGGCAGTTTGCTAGAGCAATATACGTAGCGTTTTCCCAGACTGCCTCACATATACTGTAGTTATATCCTAAAATGACATGCAAAAAAATACATCATTATGTGAACTAGTAAATTGTCAATTAGTAGACTCACTTCGATGGATTTAGAGTTGCTCTGTAGCTTATTAATGGCCTGCTCCGCAGCTGTTAATGTTTTCACCATTTCCTTCTGTTTCTGTTGTAGCTCATTCTTCAGAAGGACACACACACACACACAAACATTCAGCATTCTCTATTGTGTTCTCATTTCAAAGAAAACACAATAAACAGGATGAAAACTATTAATAACCCAGGTATCTTGTAAAGCATGGAGCTAAAACATTTACATTAATTTTCACATTACAATTTAAGCAATCTCTGCATTACAGAAAGTACACAAGCTTACAGAGACTACAACGTCTACGCATTTAACAGTATTGGGTGGGTAAGCGAGGACTTTGTTTTACAAAAGATCAACAATTGACCTGAGTTCTGGTGAAAGGTAACCCTTTATCTTGAAAATGAGTTCTTTAAAAACTGGTTCAATATTTAATTAACCAAGGTGCCTTTGAGATTCCATTGGTTCCTTTCATATATTTCTATTTTCTAACATGCTAATAAATAATAACGTGTAATATTTTGTTTTATTAGGTACTCAATTCTAATAAAGACAATGAATCTTAAAAAAAAAAAATTTATTCATAGTAAAATGCTAAAATGTCTGTTGTATTAAGTTGAACAATGATAATGACACTCAAGGTCTCTGAACAAAATTGGGTTTGTTTTAGTAAGAGATTAATTATCAATTTATCAATTGATGCAAACATAAAAGTATTTAATGACTTTTCATAAACATAATGCTCAAAATGTATTGCTGTGACATTGAAAAACACAACTTGAACAATAGTAAGAAAGTTATACATATACTATCTTAAATTACCCACCTCGATTAGTTTGCGTGCCTCATCTACTGGAGTAATATCATGCCCTTGGTGCCCTTCTGTCTCACACTGTGGACAAATGCAGCATCCGTCCTTCGTACAGTACATCTGCAGTTCCAGCTGGTGATGCTCGCATGTGCGCTGCTCCAAGTCCAGCTGAGGTTCAACCAACTTATGGCTCTGGAATTTGCTGTTCTCGAGATGCGGCCTAAGGTGCTCCTCACAGTAGGACACCATGCAGGTCAGGCAGGATTTGGATGCCTTGAGAGGTGTCTCAATACATGAATCACACATTACCTCCTCTGGCTGTGGGTTATCAGATTGCTGAGATGAACTCTCTAAACATTCTTGGTTGTTACCTTGAACATTTGAGACTTTTTTGCTTTCTCTTTGGTCATTTTCTGTGTCAGGACCAGTGCTGGCTGAGATTTGTTCATGTGAAACAAATTCCTCCATACTTAACTGTTTTTGAACCTGAAAGCGGATCAGAGAAGAGCAGTGTTGAAGCTTCCTGTCGGTTAAGAGCAGTTGAATGAAGTGCAAAACTCTTATCCACCCTTCTCCTTGGAGTTGACAAACCGGTATAGTTGTTTTGCGTTACAAGCCACACCTAAAGTTTCAAGCCACACCTAATATAAGGGTTAACTTCAGCACTAGAGCTTACAATACGTACCTTCCTGTCTGTAAGCCTGGAAGAAGGAGGAGGAGGCAAGGCAAGCACGTAATAGAAGGGGAATGTCAAACTCCTTGAATGGCATTTCCTTTTTTCTTTCCTCTAAGTGGAAGTCTGCTTCAAAGTGTGTCAGCTTGGGTCAATAAGGAATGTGTTTCCAATTTATATTTATTCAGTAGCTGTTTTTATACCAAAAAGACATACAAGTAAGACAGAATGCAATTCAACTGTGGCGTGGTAAAGGTGCTGAGAGTGATATATGCTTTCTGATAAGGGACACTGTATGAAAACAACTACATAACAAACACAGGGGCTTTGCACTTTAAACTCTAGGCATGTTAGGATTATACCAGCAAACTACAATAACCATGGGTACCCATACCCATTTCAGCACACATTGCCTGAACAAGTCATAGATTGTATCATTCATCATCAACTATGAATGATACAATATGAAAAGTTTAAATAAGAATATAATTAACAAAATTATTAGTTTGAATGTTGAGGAAAAACATATTCTTCATTGTTTTGTTGTGGACTGAGTATAGGTGGGTCCACCAGATGCCCTTTACTCATGTACACCAGTGACTGAGTTGTGATCAAGGCCAAAACGTTTTTTATTTAGCATTAACATTTATGGCATTTGGTGTTACTTGTTGATGTTATCCAAAGTAGCTTACAATTATCTTATTAATAGCCGTTGATGAGATACAGCCTGAGCAATACAGAGGAAAGGCCTTGATAAAAGCACCAAGCAGAAACAGCTTTACCTTCTGACCTTCCTATCAGAAGTCCAATGTTTTAAGTACTGAGCTTCACTTACCAGTCAAATCTTATAATCACTTTAGCCAATGTCATGGAATTATGTAAAAAAAAAAATTATATGACTTTCATTTGTGCCCAGTTAGAAATTGTATCGGCCACACGGAGCAGATTTTATCACTCTTAAACACTAACTAGAATGGGCCAGTTATATTTTAGTAGCTATACAAGCTTTTTAACAAACTAACTATGATACCATAATTAAAAACCAAGTACTAAGGTAAATTCACACAAAGAGATAGAACACATTCTTTGGAATGAGGAACCTTTAAATGCATAGTTAGCTAGAACTAAGTGGAAAGAGTGCAAAAACAATGAAAAGATTTTCTCATAAAAGCTACAGTACAACTATGTTCATATCAACATTCTTTACATACTTCCTCTCAACTTCATTCTTTCTCTGCACTATTCATTTCATAGCTGTGTTATCAGTTAAACCTATCAGATGTAATCTATCAAAGATAAGGAAGATGGTTAGAGTTCATTAATATCATGAACAGCAGCTACGCTAAATCCTCTCCACTGCTTCTCTTTCTCTACCCGTCCCGAGGCATCCTGGGGTTGCGCCAACTCCAGTCACGTCCCACCTCATGAAGATTGTGGACATTTTAAGAAGGTGATGCTGAGCCCGAAAAACATCCCGACCCATCTAGAGACGTACCAGCGCCATTTCGATCCCACTTCATGTGGAGTTGGAGACATTGGACCTCTTTGAGTGTTTGAAGGCTCTGGCATTGAGATGATGGTCGTTGGATCAGCAAATGTTGAGCTATTTTATAAGTTGCTCAGTAGCTCCTGGTTCTATAATCTCTAATAACTGTGAAAGACTGTAGAAAGAACATTACTCATAATTCCAGTCATGTTAGTTCTCTCTGTCCAGTGTTCTGTATTGTTTAAAGACTATAATCACACTCTTGATGTCACCCAAATGATGATAGGTTCCCCTTTTGAGTCTGGTTCCTCTCAAGGTTTCTTCCTCATAACATCTAAGGGAGTTTTCCCTTGACACAGTCATCAGGGATAAATACACATTGTTCACTGTAACTGTTAAAATTCTGTAAAGCTGCTTTGAGACAATGTCTGTTATGAAAAGTGCAATAGGAATAAACTTGACTTGATTAGATGATTAAGGAACGGCACGACATTGTCGATTGTTCTCCTTTTGAAGCAGTTTGGATTAATAACTTATTAAACAAGCACTGATCATTTGCAACCATGATCATAAACTAAGGTGGATAATTAAATGGTTATGAATTTCCTGGATATATTTATTTTTTGGAAAACAGGTGACCTCTGTGTTATCAGGTATCATAGGTAAAATTCATTAACTTCATCTTCGCCAAAAAAAAACCCTTCCTGTTATAGGTTTCTATCCATTAGCCAATCATCATTTAGGTTTAACATGAGCTTGTACTTTTTGTACTTTTGTATTTATAAACAATCAGAATTTGGTTTATGGTACGTTTCTAAACTTGTTGAGCAATAAATGTAAATGTCAGTTCTTTTTAGATTTTAGCTAACTGGCTAACATTAAATAATAAGTTTAAATATTGTACATGGACATCATTATTCTAATGAAGAACGCTTTATTATTATTATTACAAATAATACAGTATTCCCACGTAACCAGTGTGAGTTTATTCACTGCCTGTGAACTATTATGCTGTGGTACATTACTGACCTCTGGTGCTAAAAGTGTGCCAGTGCATGTAATGACATAGCTTTACCTATGTCCTTCTTTAACAGTAAAAACATTTTGGTTCCTGTTTCAGTATAGTTTCCAGGTGAAAACTGACCTTTACAGAAACACGATTACATTTACACCCAATTTACTTCCCTCTTAAATAAAAATAATAATAATAATTACAGTGTATATACAGTATAACTGGAAGACTTCAACGAGCATGTTGTACCAGTCTTTTTTTTGAAGGTGAAGGCAAAAAAACAAGAAGAAAACAAGCAAAAAACAAAAAAAAAGGTTGCTGGATCTTCACATCCGTTAATCAATAAGAGATAAATGATGTGTTAACTCTGTAACTGAATTCACCATAAATGAGCAGACTTCTGTCTTTACACAGATCTTTATTCTGATATTAACATTATCTCCTAAATATATCCATGTGTTGATGTTTGTGTTTGTGTGTGTGTGTGTGTGTGTGTGAGAGAGAGAGAGAGAGAGAGAGAGAGAGAGAGAGAGAGAGAGAGAGAAACTAAAGATTTATCTTATCTTTTTTTCTGGATAATTTTTTTGTTGTAGAGACAAGTATATATATATTTTTTTTTATTAAATGTCACTAGCTCACCAAATGGACTTCCCCTAAAGATACAGAGCAGCTGAATATCTAAATGTTGAAATGTTCATTGTATAAAAATGGATTCAACAATAGAATTTTTAGATAATTATGTAAATATCTGACCACTCACTGATTTAGATTCTTTAGTGATTTCTAGATTCTTTCCACATTTTTTAATGCGTGCATTTAATTAGATTGGTGCACTGTTTAATAAGCTGCATGTCTGCTGACCATGATTTTACTACAGTATTTGGTTATTTTGAAACATTGGGAGGGTCAAGTAATGGTTTTGCAACAAATCCATACATCCTACAAGGTTGCACAAGGTCGGCTGGTACACCTTGATAGAAGATTATTGCAATAATAGATATTGTGTAAGTTCCGTGTTGTATACATTTTTACAGGTCCACCCCTTTTCACCTTTAGTTTCGTATCTATGCCGTGAAAGAAAGCTGATTGTGTTCAATAGAAGAAACATATTAGTCTACTTTAAGATAGAATTAATGCATACATTGTATGTTTGGTCTATTATGTAAGGAAACTGTAACAGTGTAGGGAGAGCCATAATGCTGCCATAATGCTGGTATGACCTTATTATTGCCCAACATATATCCATAACCTGATAAACAACTTAACAACTAAAGTGGCATTTGTCACGAGTTAAACATGATGTAAGCATCTTTTGCAATTTTACAGTACTGCTAGCACACTGTAGCACACCCATTTTGTGAGTGAATCATTAGTTATTATCTAGAAATAAGATCTTCAAGAAAGAGGCTACTGTTATAAAAGTATAGCTAATAGCACTTTGAAGGCAAAAGAACATACACTGTATGGCCACCAATGGACGGGTTACACTCATATTAACTTTTCGAACATCCAAACTCTAGATGTAGATCCGCTATGCAGTTATATTTACCTTCACACTTAAGGGAATGCTTTTCAGTAGATTTTGAAATGTGGCCCATTCAGCCACAAGGGGATGTGTGACGCACGTGCTGTGAGAAGTGTGAGCAGTGAGAAATCTTAATTCCACATTAAGATGTGTACTTATATGTACTAAATTGAAGGGAAGTGTGGGAAATTGGGGAAGAGCTAAATATGGGTTATATAAGTCACAGAGCATGATGGGATGGTAGATGGTAGATCAATTCATATGTTGCAGTTAAACTGTCTGGAAGCATCTGCAGCGGATTCTCCATTCACTTATTTATTACCAGCCGACTAACTAAACAGTTTTGTGCAGGCAGATCTGTATATATTAAAACACACACACACACACACGTTTATGGTGTTTTGTATTTTAGTGTATTGTGCATTATCTATATAACCACATGACTACAAAACATTTTACTGATCCAGCCACATTACAGGTGTTTTATCTTTAATTATGCCCATAATTATAAAAATGTGATACCTTTTTAGTATTAACTTGAATGATTTATTGCAACATTTTATGAAATGATACAAAACACATGGACCAAAGCTATGTACAAGAAACCCCAATGAAAGCTATGCATGTACTGCATACGAAATATACATATATATACATATATCAAGATGAATGGTATGCTGTAATGTCTCTCTATTAATATGGCATGAGTGCAAAAAACAAAAAGCAATATTTATGTATTACCAAAATACCCATGCCTCAAATCTGTAACAGAAATATGGCTTGATAAATGTAAACTAATGGAGGTCTTAGTACGTGCTCACACTGACCTGGAACAACAGTGTTTGCTGCCATGTTTATTGGCGACTTACTGTATAATCTGTGTTTGATATCACTTAAGCAGTGTCTCTCGTGTCAGCTTATTTTTTCTTAATCATAAAAATATCTTATAATACAGTACATTATGCCTGAAATTACAATTTACAGAGATATGTGCATGCACTGGAAGCACAAGATTTGTGCCCCACAGGGGCAGACACATCATTTGAATAATGCTGATTAGGTCTGACTTCATCAGGCTTGTCAGCAGGATTTTTCATTATGTATGGCAATCATGGAAGCTCAGCTTGATTCAGCACTTATTCCTGGCATGCATACTTCCTTGTGTGCGCCAGTCAAGGGGGTGCTATTGTCCGTCTGATATTCAAAAATGATTCCTATTCATGCACCACTGATCGTTTACATTCCAGACAAGAGTTACACTTCTGTCTGAATCCCGAATCGAGACGTAGCATTGGTATGGCTGTAATTGTAGAGCAACAAGTCCTTTATGCTATCTGTAAAGAGAAATAGCATAACAAGTGACGTTTGTTTTGAAAAGTCATTTTGAAAAATCAAAAACTCAGCACCATTTTAAAGGTCTACTATGACCATAAGAAAAACTCTATGCAGGCTAATAACAGCAATCCCCGAAAAATGTGTTACTGCTGTCATGCTCGCTCTTTGCATGAATTTTCAACGTAAATAATTTAGGGAACAACATGGGAGTCAACTTACAACTCTGTGTCTTCCATGCTGTCAGGATCCTCAATGGCGTCCAGGCGTCTCTTACACGCATCGATGATCTTTTTACGGGGACCCAGGGGAATGTGGATGCTTTTGAGGTCGTGGTCGGAACACAGCAGCAGGGCATCCAGGTCGATTTTCTCTCGCTTAAAAATAGGAATGAACTCGTTCATGAACTGGGCAGCCAGGAACACCTCAAGTGTACTGCTCTCTGGCTCATCGTCATCATCCAATCCCAATTCTACTTCATCCCAGGGAAGCTCCTCCACGTTCCTTGCCTGGAGGCTTCGAGCACTGCCAATACTATCCTCATCTACACTAGAAGATCGATGAAGACGGCTGCGTAGACGGACATTTGGTTCCCTTCCACTGCCGGCTATGCTGCCCTCGTCACGAGAGCCTATGCCAAAAAGTCCCCCACTCACGTAGTTCCGCCGAAAGACCATGGTACCCAGGCCTGGGCGGTTAAAAAGTGAGTCATGGCCCGAGTCGGTGCTGATTTCTGAGTGGTCCATGTCTGGCCCGTGAAGGTCTGGCTCGCTGATGGCACGCGAGATGGCATCTTCATTGTCCCGTGGGAACATATCACGGATGTTTCGCCGACCCCGGTCTTTTGGGTGTACGTAGGTACCCTGCTTTAGGAACATGACATCATTACCCAGCTGTAGACCGGAAAGAGAGCGCACACTCTTCCTCCCATCCTCATAGATCTTGAAGGTCCCATCACCCTGCTTCTTCTTTTCCAACTTCTTCTGGATCTTCGTTTTACCCCTGGCTGTGGCATGGAGGGTAGCCTAGGACATTGGAAATTAAAATGCTGGCTTTGAGCTTTAATTCTTGTTTAGCTTTATGATTACTCGGAGAGACTACATAAAGAAAACCGACACACAAAGACAAATGAGGCTGACCTGTGAGTATGGCACGCTGGTGGCAGTGTTGAAGGGGTGCAGCTTGCGGCTGAAAGTGCTGCTGGTGTAGCTGGAGAAGCTCATTGCATCCGAAAGAGAAGCATCAGTGGCTTCCTTCTGGAACCTTCGCTCCATGCGACGGTGGTGCTTGTGCTGCATCTTGACGCAGTCTTTGATGCGACGCTCAGCATCCCTGAAGGCTCTGTCTTTCAACTTGGCCACCAGCTTGGGGTTGAGAGCTGTCTGCTTGGCAGCAATGGAGTCCAGGTATCGTACACAGTCCATGTGGTTTTTAGTGGCAGCCATGTCCAGAGGTGTGTGGTAATCATTGTCTAGACACCATGTGTTTGCACCAAAGGACACTAGGAAGGACAGGCAGTTGAGATGGCCATTGGAAGCGGCCAGGTGGAGCGGCGTGTTTCCCCATATGTCACACTTGTCAGGATTCCCACTAAAACAGTAGCAGGGAAGACAAACAACCAGTAAAAAAAAATCCAGGAAGACACTTTGCACTGCAACTTCTGGCTTGATTTGTTGGCTGGCACAAGGAAGTAATTCCTTTGTGAAAACGGTATGGAGTACAGTTGAGAGATTACCTGAAGATATTCTCAACATAGGACCAGGCTGTACTTTAATTGTTCTTCAAACTCTACCATTGTCTTTAAAAAACGCACAGGATCAGAGAAGATAATGAATTATTTATAATATTATTATATGGAGGTGTTTCACTATGTCGGAGTATTATTTCAATGAAATGTTCATTAACAACATTGGCAAAGAGAAATATACAACAAAATCTTGCTTAAGAACAATCTCTGGAATCCCACAGAGACATTAATACCCCCTACTGTACTTGCCCCTATTACAGTCTATGATTCATTGTTCACAACCTGTGACCGAAGGTTCATCGCCAATGGAGCTGAACCGGAGTTCTGGGACAGTATGTGTTATTTGACCCTCGGCTTGCCTGGTTAGTAACTCTATGAGTATCTTCTTGCAGGGAAGACCGGTAGGATTGCACTTACGGTGATGTCACCTGAATTCCTTTTGGGGCCACAGATGTATAGCCACAGAAAACAGACAAATAACAGATATTACTGAATGGTGGCAAAACCAGACAGCTTTTATGTCTCTGATAACATGTTCTCTGACTCAGACAGTGTTTTTCTTCTCTTCAGGAAGCTTAGTGCAGTTTCTCATTTATAACTTTAAGATAGGGTATCAAGTTCAAACCAATCCAAATGAGTGCAGTCAAACAAGATATGACATCGACATTGACAGTAATACTTTAAATAAATGAATTCTAGAAACTTTCAGTGCCAAAACTTTTACAAAACAATTTCCCTTAAAAGATGATTCACAGCTGCCCTCGTACACTGCAAACATCCTGTACTTTTCCTAGTCAAGTTTACAGTAAAGACTATATCGAAAGACTAATCTTTCTTTATTGAGCACATGACCATCGCAAATAACTGAAAAGAAACCAACCAACTAACAAATGGTGCAATTGTATGATTAAATTTTTAGAAGTAATACAAATACAGGTGATTTATTTTCAGAAATATTACTTTTGAATTTGTCAAAAATTCAAAGATTTGACTTGCTTATTACATACACTATATGGACAGAGGTTTGTGGACACCAGACCATAATATTCATATGTGCTTTTTTGAAAATCCAATTCCAAATTCAGTCCCCATTTGCTGTTATAATAACCTTTACTCTTCTAGGGAGTTGTTCCACTAGACTTTGGAGTGTGGATGTAAAGGTTTATGATCATTCAGCCACAGGGGGGTTAGTAAAGTCAAGTACTGATGTATGATGAGGATGTCTGGGGTGCAGTCTGGGGTCCCCTGATTCAAGTAAATAGAAAATGTTCTGATACTGCCTACAAAGATGTCCAATACAATAGTGTTCCACCTACTTCATTAACCATCATGTTTGCAGTAAAGGTACTTGTGCTTTAATAAAAGCACAAAATGCTATTAATTTAAAGTTTTCTATGCTCTATACATCTACATACATGACTGTATTTATTTGAAGGAAAGTGACCCCACGTTAGCATTTTATTGCAATGAGACTGCCGTGTTCAACTCTTGGCCTGGATCCCACCAGGCTCCGTGTGACTCATACTGCTGTAGCTCCTATTAATACTTAATGGACTCCAGACAAGACCTGGCAGTTGTGCATTATAGATGAGCAAAGCTGCGAGGTTTTCACATATGTCAGTGAACCTGTGTGCAGCACTGGACATGGCCAGTACTAGGATTATCCCCTGCTAACTGGTCTGACCCTGATTTCAACCTTCTCTTTGGCAGCTTATCGCAGTATCTCAGTTTGCATTTGCAGATCATTTTGATCATCATGAAAGGACAAACACAATAGGGCTGCTTTTCTGCTGTTGCGATGTGTGTTGAGAAGTTCAGGACATTTGAGCAAAAGGGCTTTGTCATGATTGGCTGAAAAGAGAACACCTTTGCAGATGTTATACAACTGTTCTAGAATGGGAAGAGTGCGCTTTTGCGTAACAACTCCCACATTTTTAACCTGCACCGTTTGTGTACAGTAAAAAGAAGAGCTCAAAAACAACTCTAGTGAAGCTTACAGAGAACACTGTATCTCGTGCGGTCATCATTACCCAAGTGCCTGGTGAGATAGATTGTGCTATAAAACCGGTCACTTGATCGGACGTCTATACTGTAATCTCAAAAGTGCTGACTGCTATATGATCCTGTACAGACTGTAAATGTCTGCTTTAATGACATTAGCGGTTTATGCCTCAATAAATTAAGCTGGGAAAACAGACTTTTCTGTCTTGTGTTTTGTGTTATAGACTTGTCTCATATTATGGCTGTGGTGGGAACTCATGCCATGGCTCCTGGCATGCACTGTGTCCTGGCATGCATTTCCTGAAAGACAAAAGAGAACATGCCCAAGAGACCAGCACACCAAAGGAACCTACCGTAATTGCTCCTGTTACCAGCGTGGAGGTGTGTTGAACAGCCTGTGCACATGGCACTTAATACTGGTTTGCATGGAAGAGATCAGATGATAACTGGTGCCTTTCAATAGTTTCCACAGAAGCCAAATTAACCTTTTGAGGACTTTTACCAATTCATCTCTTTCAATGGAACCCTTGGACCAGGAAAGGAAAACTGGTCAGCCAGAAAGATTGTGAAAAAAGGCACTTGTCTGTTGTCTAATAATAACAACCCTTACCATATTCTTGTTGCAAAAGGTCTGCAGTGGACACCTAAATAAACATAATTATATAACAAACTCTAGATACTTAAATATAAACTTTAAATATGAGTCTACTTGCTAATTCGCTCCATCAGTGCAGGACTTCTGTTTTTGGTCGATGAGACGGTTCAAAAATAGATCTGACATGATTGGTTTACATGCTGAGGTTAATGGTATCATGAATTATTTCTTTAAAATGAAGAACCGCATCCCATATAAACCTTTTAGCTTAAAAGAAAAGTGGATAAGAAGTGTAAAATGACCTTAATGATATATTGTACTGTCAGACATATGATAGATTGGATAATAACCGGATATTTTTTGCGTTGGAACAGCTCGTAAATTGAAGAGGGACATCGTGGGTCAATGTTCAGTTCCTCGGGAACGTGGCATTCTTCCATACTATATTGCTTGTTGAAATAGTAGTATGCGTTGCATGAACCTGATAGTATGCAAATACAACAGTTGTGATCATATTTGACCAATTATGTAGTTAGATTTTTGCTGTTAGAATGACAGGCTACTATTATAACACAGTATACTGCTTAGTAAGGCAATATGCTGATGCAACATCAAACCACTGATTAATATAGTAATTTGCAGTTACAACAAAAAACTATAATTTCAATACAGGCTACCATTTAGTAGCAGGCTACTGTTTTAGCATAGGCTAAAATTTAGGACAATAGTATTGTACACCATTATAATAGCTCAGTACTGTTTTGACCTTGGCTACTGTTTAGTGTGCTACTATTTAAAAGTTACAATGGCAGATTATTCTATTTAGTATGGAAGCATGGAGATATGACATCAGAATAAAATTTAAGTAGCGTACTGTTACAAGCACAGTGAAGTATATTTTGAAATAGGCTGCTATTTAATATTGAAGAATGTTGTGTTCTTTCAACCTATTCTGCAGACTACAGTACACTATTATGCTGTTACAGTGGCAGTGTGCTAACTGACAGAGGATGCTATTTAATAGGGCAGAATATTTTTTTAACCTGGACTAATATTTAGAATGGTACTATGTAATTACCATGGCAGTGTACCGTTTGAACCTGGCTTATTATATAGTATGGTAGTACGCAACTACAATGGCAGAGTACTGTTTTGGCAGAGCCTACTCTTTAGTATGGTAGTATGCAATTACAAGGGCAGAGTATTGTATTAACCTGGCCTACTATTTAGTATAGTAGTATGCAATTACAAGGGCAGAGTATTGTATTAACCTGGCCTACTATTTAGTATAGTAGTATGCATATGGCTAGTAGTTAGTATGTTAGTGTGATGTTACAATGGCAGTATTTTAACCTCACCTACTATTTATTATGGTAGCATGCAATTACAAAGGCAAAGCAATGTATTAACCTGACTGATGGTAGTATGCTAGTATGCATTTGGCTAGTATTCAGTATGTTAGTGTGCCGTTACAATGGCAGAATATTATTTTAACCTTGCATACTATTTATTATAATAGCATGCAATTACAGAGGCAAAGCAATGTATTGACACGGCGCACTACTAAGTATGGTAGTATGCATTGGGCTAGTATTTAATATGATAGTGTGCTATTACAATGGCAGTGTACTGTAATTACCTGGCCTACTGTTTATTATAGTAGTATACATTCACAATTGCAGTGTACTGTTTTACCATGGCCTATTTTTTATTATGGTAGTATGCAATTACAAAGGCAAAGCAATGTACTGACATGGCGCACTACTAAGTATGGTAGTATGCATTGGGCTAGTGTTTAGTATGATAGTGTACCGTTACAATGGCAGTGTACTGTATAGAGACTGTTCAGTGCGGTGCTATGTAGATGTACTGCATTTATTCGAGCTCCACGGTTTCCTGCAGAACTGACACGCGTTTAAACTAATTCTTTAAGCTCTAAAAGAGAGAAGCAGGTTTAAGCTGAAGCGAAAAGCTTACCCTCTCGCCACAATGAGTCTGAGCGCGTCCAGGTTGCCGTGGTACGCGGCCCAGAGTGTCGGTGTCATGCCATCTTCGTCTGGCGCGTTCAGGTCCTTCCGCGTGGCCTCTTTCAGTAAGTCCAGGTAGCCATCCCGCGCTGCCCTGTGGTACTTGTCATTCATTTTGCTCTCGAACTTCGGCCTCCATTATGCTTGAGGTTTTTCACTCCCGGGTTCAGTCATCAGCACCGGACCACAGTCAGCTGTCGCTATACAGGCCTTGTGTACGGAGCGGCCCGGGGAACGCTCGCGACGGTTTCCACGGACACCGTAGACGCAAGCGCCCCTGGGGGCGTGGCCTGAGCAGCGGCGTGGTCCTCCTGTACGCGCGGATCAGTGAGATCCCATCAGTGCTGTTTATCACGACCTTATGGAAAAGATCATGCAATTTGTAGGCACAAAATGAGCACAAGACTAAACAGGCCCGTAACGTGTGAAGTGATCATCACTGAAAAGAGTATATAAAGTGTTTCAGTGACACTGGGTATAGAAATGAACACGCCTACATGACTAGTTAGGAACCTAATAGCATGCAGCCTAAACTGTTCCTCAGACTGCTGGGCTGTGACCGGATCCTTGAAGAAAGATTCATGATCCATGAAGTTACTGAGAAACTCAAGGATGGGTTCAGACTGTAATTTAATATAAACAGTCCACTACAATGAGTTAGATCTGCAATTTGCATGAACAGCTCTGCAGTTAATCACCTACCACTGAACAGTAAACATCAACAATGATGGATCTATTATAAAATTACATTTGGAGACACCCAGATGAGGATGTGTTCCTCTGAAGGTTTCTTCCTCATTCCAGTTCAGGGAGTTTTTAATTGCCATTGTCGCCACTGGCTCACTCTTTAGGGATACATTTATAGTCACTAAATTAATAAATTAAATTTTTATAACCTCTTAATCTCTGTAAAGCTGCTTAAGGACAATGTCCATTTTGTAAAGCGGTACACAAATACAACTAAATTTAATTGAATCTTGCTACAGCGTTTGCCAGATGGCACTGTGGAGAATAGATTGTTTACTGGATGAATTTGAAGCTTAAGGTGACTTTTGTGAACTTTCCTCAAACTGGGTTTCTCGGTGATTGTCCTGTATTATCAGTGTGCAGACCAGTGATTCAAAATGTACGAGGGTTTAAATGTGTAAACACAAAGACAAACAGTAAATGGTAGAGTAACTTAAAAAAAGGATGTATATTGGTATACGAAACATAAAATCAAGGACGGAATTGTGTAAAAAACATTGATTTACTGTTACCTCTTTGGAGTCTTTTTATATAGATTATTATGTTTATTTTTTATATTATTTTCCTTTCATTTAATGCTTTTTGACCATTTATAGTTACATTTACAGTCAATAAAGTGTTCTTCTCTCACCTGCATACCCTTTTCTCTTTCTTAAAGTTCAGACAAAAGCACAGGGTTCGTCAAATCACAGAGCAACCACAAAGTACAAAGTCTTTCATCCAGCGGTTGAAACCCTAAAGTTACAGCTTTATCTCTGGCTGTTAGAAAGCACTGATACACGAGCTTCTAGAAAGGTTAAATAAACATAATCCTAGAGTAAACGTCACCATGTCAATGACAATAAATTTTGAGTTTGATTTGCAAATGTTCCAATCAAGCTGGCATATGCAAATAATTTTTTTTACTGTTTTGTAATGTATGTGTGACAAATAATAATAATATCTATTCTATTCTATTCTATTCTATTTTATTCTATTCTATTCTATTCTATTCTTATAGCAGCACAGCTGTTATTAAAAATAAATCCATATTGTGACTCGTCAGGTTCAAAACAACTTTGGTATAATTATCAATAACCTTAATTTTACATCATTTATAATCACAGTAGACATCTTTAAAAATTATACTTAAGCTCAGCAGTCATTTAAAACAGAGTTCTGCAGAAAGAGAAAAAATCTGAATGATATATTCTGGCATCAGTCATGGCTGAAAATTATTCAGAGTATTTTGACCTAACATTAACCTGCAATGTACTGTCATGTTCCTCATTGTTAGCTGTAATCTTATATGTCTCCATGTATAATTATAACTACACTTCCAGCAATTATGCCATAAACTGTGATCCTAAATGGATGATATATGGTCATGCATGAAAGTACGATAGATATTTTTCATCTTTATTTATTACAGTGTCTTTCTGTGTCTTGGTGGCTGTAAATCTTTTTAATCCAGTGAACATATATAAACAATGAGCATGGCAATTTCCTCTTTATTGGAGGCTCTACAGCAGACGCTGCTTCAGGTAAGATTTGCGAAAATATGTATGCAAATATTTTTTTTATGTGTTGAAAACCAACTGCTGTAAAATAATTGTAACAAATTCAACACAACGCAAACAATATTTCTTATGTGCTTAATGTCACATTAGCAGTGATGTGGTTTTTTTAATGTAAAATGAATGCAAGTAAGATTCACTCCCTTGATGATGTATTTAATGTATGGGTGCAATATTAATAATAATTAAAGCCTGCTATTCGAATTGGCTTATATAAACATGGTGGTTGAATTGTCTGTTTTCTTTGCAAAATACAAGAGAACAGGTTTCTATCTTAAATGTTATCGATGCTCAGTTGAAAAATAACCTCACAGGTCAAACAGTGTTATTAAACTGACCATTTCATTTAATCTGGTTCACACCTCTGCATGTTAGAACAGTTTCAGCAGTACAAAGTCACATTTAAGGAGTTCTTTGTTCGGTGTTTCACATACTGCAGAGTTAGCTTGGTCTTTATTTGGGTTTTAGCTTTAAAAGTGTTTTATCATCCAAAAGGTTCAAAGTTTCTGTGGGTCAGAATACCGTCCCATTTCCTTTTAACTGCAGGCTGTTAAGATCAGTGACAACTGAACAAGAGTGAGAGAAAAATTTAATTGAACACTGTGCATCTCCATGAAAAAAATCTTTTAACAGTAAAAGAATAAGCACGTCATTGTTCAGAAAGCATTTATCAGACAGAAGTTTATCAGTATAAAAGTTGGTTGATTTTACAATTAATCATTCATTCACTGCTATCTATAGCGTTAAAATAGACTTATGAAATACCAAATGACTGATGCAAGTCAAATTATGATGCTTCCCAGCTTCTATTTTAGTGAACAGGACAACACTAACATGAAGCAGTTGTCCAGGAACATTGGCTGTTACCTGCCCAAAAAATGTGCTTCACTCACACACTTTTAGGTTTTCAAGGAATATTTCAGAATAACATATATTATATGACCTTTATCAGATTTACACTATATTATTAATCCACATGTAGGGACAGGCACAAATTCCTGTATCTGGCATCTTTATTAATGAATAAAGAAAACATGAACAGAATGGATAAGTAAAGAATTAGAGCATTTGAAATGGTCTGATTTGCCTCCTTGTTTAAAAACATTACCTTATTAATTAATAAATGCTTTTTAAAATTCAACTTATTTATACATTGTAAAGGTTGTAATGGTAAATGACCATTAAAGGAGACCACATAGGAGTCTATGTAGGGCTGGAAATTTTGCTTAGTGTTACGTGCCATAGTTTAACATATGCCTCTATCCTGACTGAGATTATGAAAGATGAGGGGGTGAGAGGTTTATTACTTAGAAAAAACACCGTTTGGCCAAAGGGCATCAGGTTTCCTGTAACATCCCATACTTTACAAAAAAGTTTTTAAAGACTAATAAATCCTTCAACTCTTGGTGACTCATTTGTGGTTTGTGATTTTATGTCGTTAGTTATTCAGTTGACACACTTTTTAATCCAGTGTGATTTCGAAATAATGAACAATGCAAGTGCATGGCTGGATGACTAGAAAAAGGGGTTGTATGAAAAACAGACAAAGCCACCAGACAAGAGGGTTGGGAAAAAATGATATTGCTCAGGTGTTTTTAAATGTGCATTATGAAGCATACTATATAGTTTGTGATATATTTTACCATTTATCTAAAACATGAATGAATGAATGAACGAATGAATAAACTAACGAATAAGAAAGAAAGAAAGAAAGAAAGAAAGAAAGAAAGAAAGAAAGAAAGAGGTGTTTGATGTAACAAGAAAACAGACATCAGGCAAAATCTACAAATCTACAGCAAAAATTATTGAAAATTAATGTGACTTAAATATATTATACTGTTTACCCATTATTATTATTATTATTATTCTACTTATTATTATTATTATTATTATTATTGTTCTTCTTCTTATTATTATTATTATTATTATTATTATTATTATTAATATTATTATTATTATTATTATTTGTTTTTGTTTTTTATCATCTTGCACTGTTTTTACATGCACTTTTTGACCTGCTCATGTTAATTATACTCCAAACGTCTTGTCTTCTTTGAATTTTGCCAAAGGGTTTACAAAAACTTTTACACTCACCTGTAAACATTTTGCACACCACCGTTTGGTGATTTGAAAATGTTATTCTCAGCCTGTGTTACTGATACGGAGAATTGTGAAAATCCCATAAACGCATAAAAATGTAGGATATTGTAAGCTGGTTCACGCCACGCATGACGTGTCACGTGCGATTAGTGACGTGCACAGATGTTGCAAACCGTTATATTACCTGCGCTGCCATGTGAGAGCTACTGCACATTTTTTATTATCCCAATCACAACTTTGAAGAATCGCACCAATGCACTTCAGCAACCTAAAGCTCGATGTGCACGAGCTGAACATACACATTCATTGTCCACTGTCTTTCGATGCAGGCAGGATGAGCACCAAAGAGGAGCCTGAGCTCGAGAGTCAGATCGCCACTATCCAGCATGCAGGGACGCACATCGCGCGGGCGACGCGCTCGGCCAGCATCGCCCTGTCCTCCACGGGCTCGTGGAGAGACTCGTCGCGCAGCTGGGGCTGGCTGCTCTCCGGCGCCGTGCTCGTCAACGTGCTCGTGCTCGGTTGCGCCCTCGTCAGCGCCAGCGTGTTTAACGAGAAGCACATAACCACCGTGCACCTGCAAGTCTACCTCGTGGTGCTGATCGTCTTCACCACCGCCTGGATGATCTTCTACAAAGCGTACACGTGCCGCGAGGAAGAGGCCGTGCTCTACAAGGACACGCACGCGGGACCCGTGTGGCTCAGAGGTAAGCTGGGTTTCTCTACCATGAAAACACCACCCACACTGTTGAAAGAGTTTGTTGTTGTTGTTCAGAACATCTGTACACCTGCTTATCGTGGAGAAAATCCTTGAAGAACGCATGTTTATTTGTAATATATACATGAGTGTTGAGAGGGTAAAGGGCCTGGCACAAGGGCCCGACTGTGGCAGCTTGGCAGTGCTGAGGCATGCTCCTTCTTGCAGAACCAAAGGTCCAGGGGTGTAGAGCTGGACCAAAAAGTGTCTAGTTGTCTCCAACTTATGAATTCCATTGAGGTGGGAGAAATTGATCATGTCCCACTTCAGCCAGTTGATGTAGAAGCAGCACAGTGCATAAAATTATGCAGATGCAGGAAAAGAACATCGGTTTGCATTAAATATCAGAATTTTTTTAACACAGTGGACTGGCCATGGTATGTCTAAAATGTCTGGTATAAGTATTCTTCCAGGAATTTTTATACACAACAATCTCTAGGGTTAAAAGATCCCAGTGAGTGGCAGTTCTGCCGTTGTTTTTATGTGGGGTTTATGTCAATGGTAACTTAAAAACCCACTCTTACAACTACGGTGAGCAGAAAAGCAGTTTCCGAACACTGAATAAGTTGAAGTTAAATGTACTCTTGTGTTCACTGTTATTTAATAGCTGAAGTGAAGATCAGGTGTATGCAATGAAGGTGCAGATGTCTGTATTTTGCTGATAGGCAGAAGGCTGAAACGATTCCTCAAGTAACTCGAGTAATTCAGAGACAAAAAATGCATCGAGGCAAATTAATTTACTCCAATGCTTCGTTTAGTTCATTTAACTACACATGGAACACTGTGTTTTTTCCATGGACACACATTATTACTGACACAGCACCTGCTAAACTCTGGAGCACCCTGGATAGTTAAACACCATGGACGCTTCTTTCTGCCAGATGAAAACATAGTTTGCCTAATTCCGATTTTTTTCTTATAATTCCGGATTTCCTTCTCTCAATTCTCTTCTTTTGTTTTGTGTTGCCAATCAGGCAGTGTCACCCCCTCTGTAGTGCCAGAAATGTTTACTCATGAAAATCAAATGGGCTACAATCAATAGAATCGCATGGTATTAAACTAAGCATCCGAACCCTTTAAAGAACAAGTCATGAGAAGTTGCCTCATTCATACACCAACAGCCTCAAACTTCACGCCAACATGGATACCAGTGGATGCACCAGAAATGTTAGTGTTTACGAGAAATAAATTCGGAATTGCGAGATAAAAAAAATCTGAATAAGGCAAAAAAACATTTATTAATGTGGCGGAAAAGGGCTTCCATAAGATTCTTGTTAAAGAAAACGACAAAGTTTCCAAAAAGTTCAGCATCATTTGATACTAAAACATAAAGAGAACACAGTACTGTGAGTTTACTTTTTTTCTTTCTTTTTTTTTTTAAGTCATTTGAAATAGATTCCTATATTTGTATTTCTATATTTGCATTTTGATGTAATATGGCAATTAAATGCATTAAATGGGTTTAGTTTTTACAGATATTCTTGTATTGTATTCCAGAAATTAAAATGTTATTTTTTTTTCTAAAAAAGGAAACAAGTTACTTGTTAATTTCAAGAGACCCATTTTATTTTCTCTTATATTTTTAGCATTGCTTTTTAATAAAGAAAAAGGACTTCTTATTCGTTTACTCGATTAATCGATGGATAATCGGTAGAATACTCAATTACTAAAATAATCGATAGCTGCTCAGGAAAGTCTTCATGACTTTGTGGTTTGTTTCCCTGATGTTCAACAACATTATTGTAACTATAATCTAACAATAAAAGTATGATAACAGAAAATATTGTTACACTTCATTCTAGTAGTTATAGTCTGCCTGTTATAGAGAGCTGACACTCCTTCCAAAGATAAAAATAAGCATCTCCACAGAACACAATCTTTTTTTTTATGTTAAATTCAAATTTTTTTAATCATGTTAAATTAATACAATTTATCTGGAACAGTGACTGAGAAACAACTGAAGGTTAAGTGTAATTAAAATTGAAAAATGTTAGAATAAGCACTACTCTCAGAGGTGTGCTTCTTTAGACAAATAAACACCTTGTGGCTCCTCATATTTGAGAATTTAACAGTATTGAGCTATCCCATACTCCACAGTAAATTAATGGTCTGCTTATGCCTCGTCATTAGGTGGCTTGGTGCTGTTTGGTATCTGCAGCTTAATCATGGACGTTTTTAAGATCGCCTTTTACGTGGGTCACATTCACTGTGACTCACCTGTGAAAATCGTCTTCCCCACTGTGCAAGCCATGTTTATTCTGGTGCAGGTGAGGTGCCCACAGACCACTAAATAATGCCATTGTTCTGTTCACTGTATTATTGTGAATCTGATTTCCTTCTACATTACAGACATACTTTCTCTGGCTCCACGCCAAGGACTGTGTCCAAGCACAGAGGAACGTAACTCGGTAAGTGTGGCAGTAGTGTTTTAATTATTCGATGCAAATGGTAGAGCTGTTAATGTGATCCAGTGTCTGGCTGAGGCATTTGTGACAATGTAAGATGCACTTCTGAACTATAGAGACCCTTGAATGATGCTGTGCTTTAGAAGTTCAGATTGGTCTTCTGTGTTTGTCTAGCTCTGGGCTGATGCTCACCTTGGCCACAAACCTGATGCTATGGATGTCAGCAGTGACAGACGAATCTCTCCATCAAACAGTGTATCCCAATGATACCATTGGCCTCAGGGGTCTCTCAATTAGAGGTAGGCTTTTTCCATCGTTATATGCTCTAATAAGTTATTTACTTACATTTTTCAATAATATATAATCAACATGGGTTTAAGTTAACATTTCTAGGCCTGCAGCTGCACAAGCTGTTTATTGTTACTTTAAAAGACAATTTTAATGAGTAGTGATTTAATTTAATTGTCCAGACAGGGGGAAGTGCTATGCAACAAATCTTTTCCAGGGTATAGAGTTTGGTGATGTGCAATTTTGTGGCCAATATTAATTCATAAACTGCTTAAAGCTAGATTTTTTAATTGGGAAACATATATAGTCATGCTTCTGTGCCATTGTAAGACATAAAACATTTTTATTTTTATGTCAAGCAAATCAGTATGAACTAATAAAATGATTTAATGCTACTTAGGGCAACTAATGTATGATTAATGCTCATAAGTTGTAGATGCTCGGGCAAAGAACATGCCAATACTAAAGGATCTTTTGGTACTCACAACCGGAAACTCATTCTGTGTAGCTGCATATTCCACATGGATATGCTACACAACCAAGTTAAAATCATACCCTTTCTCAAGTGGATATCTTTTGGATACTGTAGCTTCATACCTGAGAATAGCTACTATAATCATAAATTATATGATGCTCATACATAACATACCATTGGTTGATTTTATTGTAGGTTGATTTTATTGTACAGGTCATTACTTTTGGAAAAGTAATGACCTGTAATCCCACTATCTGGTGTCAATAGATCAACCTTTGTGGCTAGTTACAGTCTTGAGTTTTTGCTGTCGCAGGGTGTTTATGTCCGCCAATGTCCGCTTTGGCATTTACATTAGGAAATAAGGATTCTGTTTTGCAATGTCCATTAAACCAGGTCCATTGTCTCAAAAAAAATCAAATGCAAAGATAACATCATTCCAATTTAAAAATATTTCCTATATTTTTTTAGCTAGCTCTCCTGACGATGGTTGTGTATGCAGCATCACGGCATGCAGCATCTTCGAAGACGCCTACTATTACCTCTATCCATTCAACATAGAGTACAGCCTGTTTGCCTCGGCCATGACTTATGTAATGTGGAAAAATGTGGGCAGGCTAGTGGATGACCACGGGCATCATGAGCACCACTTCCGCATGCGTGATGTGCTAATAGGCCCAGCCTGTGGCCTGCTGGTGTTGGTGGCTGGCTTGACCATTTTTGTGGTATATGAGGTTGATGTATCATCTGAAGACAAAGATAAGAAAGAGATGGCTCTCATCTTGTACTATGCGGCAAACACAACCACAGTGGTCCTGATGACTGTGGCAGCAGGAATTGGTTGCGCTATGTACCGGCTGGAGCAGCGTGAGCATGCAGTTGGCAAGAACCCAACACGCAGCCTGGACGTAGGGCTGTTAGTGGGTGCATCTGTAGGCCAGCTCACTGTCTCATACTTCACAGTTGTGGCCGTATTAGCGATTGGTGTGGGAGGCCTGGTCAATGCACTCAACCTGACCTGGAGTGTACTCACTGTAGTCGAGCTTTGTGTACAGAACGTGTTCATTATTGAAGGTTTGCGGCGAGAACCACACCAGGACACACGCCGTGCCAGCATCTTCTCCAATCTGCTTGCTTTGCAAGCGCATGATGAGAGCAGGCGGTCCAGCAACGTGCTCACGCCTCGTGGCTCGATCGCCATCTCGGTCCACAAGCCCCTGCCCTGGAAGAGAAAACTTCTGAAGGAGGTCTCATTGTTCCTGCTGCTTTCAAACATTATTGTGAGTTTCTTTATTTTTAAAACATTAGATATTAATAATCAATATAACATATTAAAAACACTTAGCTGATATACTGGTTTCTTCTTCATTTATGCAGTGATCCAAAACATCCAATCATGTTGCAGTGCAAATCATGTAGATTAAGTCAAGTCTTTCATTTACTGTTCAAATCAAACACCCAGTAAACGGTTATTCTACAGGCAGAAATTCCTTGATGAGAAGTCACAGGAGAACAGCCAGACTGGTATTTGACCAGACAGGATTCTCAGATTCTAGGCACAAGCCTCATAGATACCAGACAGTTTAATATTAGAAAAAAAAATGTGTGCCAACTCCTGCTGAAAACAGTGTTTTTTCAAGCAGTCTGTGCATCTCATCCAAAACGTTCCCAAGATATTTCTGCTTGCAGCCCTGCCGCTCACTGGATGTTTTTTGTTCGCTTTTCACACATTCTTCGCTAACTCTATTTTGAAAGAAGATTTTGAATGAGCCACATCTAAACATTGTTAATTTTATTTACAGCTTTGGATCATGCCTGCCTTCGGAGCACGGCCACAGTTTGACAACCCACTTGGAGCGCAGTTCTACCAGTTTAGCATGTGGGTGGCTGTGATTAATGTTGGACTGCCTTTCGGGATCTTTTACCGGATGCACTCAGTAGCCAGTCTTTTTGAGGTCTACTTAACCTCCTGAATCTACAGCCTTAGACAATCAAGCTTATATATTATAAAACATTTTTTTTTGTGAACAACAATATATTTTTTTATACTTTTGTTGTCTTTTAATGTTTACTTAGAAACTGATTGAATAGCTTGTATAAGGATTTCTGTATATCTTACCTGTAATTGTAGTTAATATGCAGAAGGGTAATAAATGACAGTCTCTTGGTAAGGTGTTGGGTCACCACAAAAACAGTGGTTTGTACACATGAATCAATCTCTGGAATTGTACTGGATGGAGGAACACCATTCTTCCAAAAGTTATTCACTCAGTTGATGTTTCAAACTTAAATTTCTCAGTGAGCCACAGTGCCTTATATAAGTAATTCGGAAAAAGACCACTACAACGAATGAATGCAAATGCAAAGAATTTTGCAGGGAAACCTTTCCAGAATAATCATGTTGTTACCTAAAATAGGCAACTCTATCACTCATCTGTTTGTCCTGATTACATGCAGGTCGAAATATTTGACATATAAGCCTTGATGCCTTATTTACATTGTGAAGTATTTGTATTTTCAACATTAAAAATTGCACTTTACTAACAATTAAATAATCTTGCTTGTATTTAATTATTTCAAATTACTATGTTGTATGGTTTAGAGACAGTGGCATTGACTAAAAGACTAAAAGGAGGTGGAGCTGGAGGTAGCAGAGTTAAAAATGTTGGGATTTTCATTAGCAGTGATGAGGATGGACAAGATTAGAAACAAGTTTATTAGAGGGACAGCACATGTAGGACGTTTTGGAGACAAGGTGAGGGAGGCGAGATTGAGATGGTTTGGACATGTACAGAGGAGGGCCAAGGGGTATATCGGTAGGAGAATGCTGAGGATGGAGCCATCAGGAAGGAGGAAAAGAGGAAGGCCAAGGAGGAGGTTTATGGATGTGGAGGGAAGACATGCAGGTAGTTGGGTTGAAAGAGGCAGATGTAGAGGACAGGGGCATATGGAGACGGATGATCCGCTGTTGCGACCTCTAATGGGAGAAGCCGAAAGAAGAAGAAGTATTTAATTATTTTTACTAAAGTCAGAGTGGAACGAAAGAAAAAAATACAAGCATTCTAAAAATACCCATTATGGCCTGTTTTATATTTCCTGTCCTTGCCATAAATAAATGCAAGTCTGAGGGGGACATGCTGTTAAATGAAATCATGTGAAAGAAAATTCTGTGTTTATATTCTGTGACACACAGCCAAAACAAGCTCCTTATCCTTGTTCCCACACATGTTAACACAGCATTTTGCTGGCCACTTCCTTTTCACTGTTAAAAAACATTGTTGATATGATGTAAGTTTGTTTTTCAGGTTTAAAACAGGGACACAGATGAATTGGTGTAAAAATTATTCACAGGACACCTTTTTTTTTATCAGCTAAGATTATTATATGTTTTCATACATATAGAGACAAATCTTTTACTTTTAAACATTGAGCACTGTATATACATTCGATCATTTCATTAGCAAATCTGATATGCAGAACAAAAATAGTAATATTAGCTCAACTTAAATGATTCTCATCAGCATATAAGAAATGATTTGTTTACAGTTGAATACTGGTGAAACATGTGGACCGTTACTGGCTGAAATATGTTTTTTTTTTTTCGGTCGGGAAGTGTTTTGTGAAACGTAAACCTGAAAAATGAATAGGTTTAATGAGATAGTCTACGGAATGAGCAAACACGTTTTTCTGTAGTGATGCTGCCTTCTAGTGGCATGTGCATGGCAACACTGTCACAGTCTATGCCAATGAACACACAAGCCTACTAACGCCACTCACTACTGGACTACATGTGACCAAATTCAATAAGCTTTCAAATATGCTTCCATCAAATATATATATATGTTATTATATACAGTGGCAGTTCATACCATAGGAAAATCATTCATACATCCACAGTGAGAGATTCTCAATGGTTTAAGCTGAGGGACATTAAACAGTCTTATCAAAAGGCTGAGCTATATGTAGAAACGTTATCACTTGTACACCAGCCGTTTCCAAGCATTCACACATTAACCGAGTGGCCCATGAACACTATTACAGATTTGTTTGAGTCAGCGAATCCTTTAGAGTTTAAATAAACGACGTCTTTTTCCATATTACTAGTGAAAATCTGTAAGACTTACGAGAAGAGATACAGCACAGTGCTGAATTTATAGTCTATGCTTTTAAATAGGTTTTGGAGTAAAAGACGTGTAGATGGAATATAACCAGCCAGCCCTTTATTTACTCAGTGACCGGCAGCTCATGAATTCTACATTCTCTGGATCTCAAAGAGACGAACGTCTGTGTCGTACCAGATCGGGGGGTCCACGTTGCTGCAATAGAAAACAAGATAAAAGGTCATACAGCTTGCTGTTTATTCCAGGCTTGTTAACCATATGCCATGATATTCTCTCTAAATCAGTAATATATCTGTAATTATATATAATTACATTATGTGATTTTACACACTGCATAGTTCTTACCGGAGATATACGACGCCCCACATGTATGTACGGAACCACATAGCAGTGCCAGCATTGGCCTGGTATTTTCTGATCAGAATAGGGTGAGGAACAGGCAAAAGTCCCACCAGAGTACCATGCTGGAGGAATTTCAGGATCTCTGACTCGTCTGTCAAGCCCCTGTGAGGAAAAAATATACATTTAATTGAGTTTGATTTGTATAGTTTTTAGAGTGTATGAAAATACATAATATATAAAACAAAAAGGAAAAATTCTGAATCTGAAATTCGTTCAGATACTTTGGAGTATGGACATTTCCATACTTGTCAATGCAGATCTTCTCTACTTGGGGCACCAGGACCTGCAGTAGGCGCATGATGGTCTGTAGAGGGAGTTTGCTCTTCCAGGACAAAACCTGCACCAAACAGAACAGTGTGTATAGTTAGTTTGCAAAGACGTGTTTGATTAAGCGGCCATGTCAAAAAAATACATTAATTTAGTATAAACAAATGCAATAAAACAACATATGCTGAGCATATCAAGCATATGATTATTAATGTTGTAAGTGTTAATGTTCCAGAGTAGTTGCCTGCAATGGGAAAATGTAATGTTTGGGTTCTTTATTATTACTTGTAGTTGCCCCATGGACAACCAGAAAATTGAAAAAAATCTATATTTATATTGTATTGACTGTTCAGCTGTTATATACACTATAAGAGTAAAAAGTATTGGGACACCTGACTTATAGGGTTCTTCTCCAAATTGTTACCTCAATGTTGGAGGCAAACAACTGAACATGATATGCTGTAAATTGAACATTTTCCTTCACTTGATCTAGGAGACCCAAACATGTTCCAGCATGACAATGTTCCAGCATGATAAATAATCACCACCTGCTAATCAAATAGGTAAGAGCTTTCCAGTATATAATTACAACCTGGATGATTATGTTTCTGCTGACAAGTTATTTTTAACTCTTACTGATGAACTAAGGAGCTTCTTATTTTTTAAACTAGGATGTCGGACGACACATCATGTGGTTGTGGAAAAGATGTTAATTGGGTAAAAAGGTCAAATTTTTGGGCATGCATCAAGCCAAGGAGATCGCTGAAACTACTAAAATTGGGTAAGAACTGTCCAATACATTATTAAAAATGGGAAGGAAAGTGGGGAACCATCATCTTTAAGGAAGAAATGTGGTCGGAAAAAAATCTTAAATAATCGTGAACGGTGATCATTAAAACGGTTGGCGAAATCAAATCGTTAAAAAAAAAATTCTCACGGCTGTGTTTAACAGTGAAAGCAAGAGCATTTCCACACGCACAATGCGAAGGAAACTCAAGGGATTGGGACTAACCAGCTGTGTAGCCTTGAAAATACCACTTATCAGTGAGCTAAAAAAAGGCTTCAACTTGCTAGGGAGCATAAAGATTGGACTCTGGCGCAATGAAAGGATGTCATGTGGTCTGATAAGTCCATATTTACACCCTGTTCCAGAGTGATGGGCGTATCAGGGTAAAAAGATCGGCGGATGAACCGATGCACTCATCATGCCTAGTGCCTACCGTACAATCCTGTAGGGGCAGTGCTATGATCTGGGGTTGCTGCAGTTGGTCAGGTTTCGGTTCTGCAATGTGATGTGCCCAAAAAATTTGGTCAGCCGACTACCTGAATATACTGAATGATCAGATTATTCTATCAATGGATTGCAATGGATCTGATGGCACAGGCATACTCAAAGGAATTTCCAGGAATCATCAAGCTCAAATTGTGAAAAAGAGTTTAAAGGAACATGAGACATCATTTTCACACATGAATTAGTCACCACAGAGTCCAGACCTAAACCCAATGGAAAATCTTTTGGATGTGCTGGGAATAAATGTTGTGACATTGCAGAAGCTTATCAAAATGATTTCACTGCGAACGCGTGCCGTAATCAAAGAGGCAAAGGCGGTCCAACGAAATATTGGTGTGTGTGACTTTTTTTTTGGAAGGGCAGTGTACCATAGTACAAAGCCTGCTTCATGGAGAATCTTGAATGGCCTGCTACAGGACTCACCCCAGACCTCCTCAACATACTGCTGCTTAGTGAAAAATCCAAACCAGTCCATTTGGTACCAACATCCATGCCATAGTTAAACAGAGACACAGAGAACACACTTTTCCTTCATTCTTCTGTTTAACTGCATATCAATAGACTCTTTTAATCTGCATAATCTTATGCCTCGTGTTGTTGACACACTTGGCTGATTAGAGAACAGCACAAATGAGCTAGTGAAGAGCAGAGATGGGAAGTAATGAAGTAATGTACCCAAGTAGATTTTTCTGGTATCAGTATTTTACTTCACTATTTATTTTTCAAAAGATTTCACTTTCACTAATTTTTTTTACACAAATATCTGTACTTTCTACTTTTTACATTTTCAAATTTGGTGAGAGAAATCAATATTTTTGCTTTTCATTGCGTGCCGTTTTTAGTCTATCAACCAATTTCTTGTCATTGCGTGGCTTTTTCAACCTACCACTGGTGTATCATTCCCTGACTCTCATCACCAGTGTTGGGCAGTAACGCGTTACTGTAATGAAGTTACTTTTGACAGTAACTAATACTGTAACACGTTACTTTTAAAAATAAAGTAACTCCGTTAACGTTACCGTATGGTGCGTTACCCATTACTTTTTTAAATGAATGAATTGTGGCTGAAGTGTAGTCTACAGTCTGACCTGTTTACAGCAGCGACGCATTGTAGGTTCGGTGGATGAACCACTGTAAACACGAAGAAGACGCACTGTGGGCGTGTCTCCGTTTATTGAGGTCTGTGCGGCAGTAATGGCGAGTCGAGGCGAGAGCAAGACGAGTTTCTCAAAGTGGAAATATGCTCATTATTTCACTTTAGTTGAGTATAAAAACAAAAACTTTTTAGTCAAATCAAAGCTGTCTTTCTGGATCGAAGGTCATATTTACTGCGATAGCAGCACCTCCAGAAACTCCATGCTAGAAGCTAAACCGGTGTTCTACATTGTTGATAGTTTTCTTACTTCAGCTGTGAAAGGAACATTTTTAAGAGCTCAACTCAACAGCTTTGATGATGCAGAAGCCACTTTAGTTTTTGATTGTGAATATATTATTCAGCTTGTTTTGTTATTTATTTCAGATATCCTTGTGATATATTCAGTTTGTGCTGCTGGTCTGACTTAAAATAGTGTTTAAAAATTAAAGAACGTTCTTTAAAAAAGTAACTAAAAAGTTACTTTTAACAGTAACACATTACTTTTTGGTGTAAGTAATCAAAAAGTAATTGAGTTACTTTTTGAATGAAGTAACGAGACACTGTAACTAATTAAATTTTTTAGTAACGAGCACAACGCTGTTTATCACATATGTAGGCTTGCCTACAAAGCTAACAACGACCAAGGCAGAAGGCAACAAGAATTATGGGGTTTATGTGGATGAGACAGAGGGAGTTAGCGATGTAAACATGACTGAGAACAGTGACATTCCTGTTCATTATTTGTGTTCTATATGGTGGTTGTTTAGTCTGAATACATTTATTAGGTAACAAAATTTGAAATTATATATAATATATGATGTGAGGTCCAGTTACCAGTGTGACACTAAAATTACTGAAGGAGTAATGGCGACTTTTAACTTAATTATTTACTTTGACTTGAGTGAAAAAGTGTAGTAAAGTGTACAAACCTTAATTCCAGATAAATGTGGCTGTGTGTAAAACTTCAGACATAAACTTTAATTCCTTTAAGCCTGTATAATACTTTAAATATGACAGCTACATGGTGACAGTTATAAAAG
This sequence comes from Silurus asotus, assembly GCA_024362625.1. Classification (NCBI taxonomy): domain Eukaryota; kingdom Metazoa; phylum Chordata; class Actinopteri; order Siluriformes; family Siluridae; genus Silurus; species Silurus asotus. The sequence continues at coordinate 2,094,113 of MU551670.1, forward strand.
CTACGCACCCACTCTGGTGTTGGCACCCATTGTGTGGCGGCCGACGATGCACTTGACAGACGTCTCCTAGCCATTTCTGCCTCGGTGTAAAATACATCCTGTGGGAGGAAAAGGAAATGGCTTTCACTTGTATGATTTGATTTTTCTCCCCCGTTTTGTGCATTAAATCACTTATCGTTTAGCTTCAGTTGATTAACTACCAAAGAATGTTGTAAATCATTTCTGCTTTGATACTCTTGAGTGCTTTTTAAGATTTATCTGTGCTATCTATAAGAGAAAAGTGAGCCATTTTAAAGCTGAGAAAAATCATTCGGCTTAAACAGGAAGAAACCACCAGGGTGCAGACGAAGTCTATATCTCATGTGAACGCAAACAAAAACACATCATTGTCAGAAATGTCCCTACTACTTATTGTGCAGTTTGTAGCAGATTTAGGTTTGGTTTCAGGAAAGAGAATGCTGATCAGCTTATCCTAGATCAGCAAACTCTTCTCAGAATGCTTCTCCTATCTTGAAAATTTGAAGTGGGGTGTCAAGATGACTCAATTTAAAAAAGGTGTTAATATTTTAACATTAAATAAAACAAGGCATGCATTGACAAAGCATTATTTTGAACATTACAGGGCAGCTAAAAAGCTCCTGATGAGCTCACAGACAGCTATGAATGGCTAATGTAATTCACCATAGGACAGCATAATGCCAAGGGCCAATTATGCACACTTTGACTTCTATATATGGATGGCTCTGGCATATTCAGTGTTTTAACTAAGGATTTCCTGTTAATAAGGGCAAGAAAATTTAGACATTTTTATTAGGTCACAAAAGTGAATCACTCAGTAAACTGGATGAAGCCTCTTGGATAAAATTGTAAAAAACTAGTCAAGATTAAAAAAAAAAAAAAAGGCTAGTCAGTTTAAAATTCAGTTCAAAATGACTTCAGAATATTGAGAACCATTGTAGAGATAATCCTCTCACCTCGTTGTCTCTTCCAGAGTTGGACTCCGTGTCACTGGCCCCACTTAAGACCGCATGTTCTGGCGAGCGATGAGTTCCTGTCTTTGCCACTGTGACCATTGTACCATCCTCCGATACTTGGGACTTCTCTGTTAGTTTATCAATACCTACAAATAATATGTATAAATATTTAGCCACAATTAAAATTTTATTCCATCAATAATGTCTATAATTAAGAGTTTTCTTTACTTTTTTCCTTCTAGCAATAAGTTTTACTGCCATACAAAAAAGGGCAGGTTGTTACCCGGCATAGCCACAAGGCTGGTCTTCAGTGTGCCCGGCTCGGCAGGTACAGCTGGCCGAGAGCCTTCCATGGAAACTGTCTCCTGGGAGTTAGTGCGAGAGATGGCATCTGGGGACTTTCTTTTCTTTTGCAGTGCCTTCTGGATGGATGCAGAATCCGTAGGCAGATTGGCAAGCTGGTGAAAGACGTTGCGTTTGCGGATGATGGCGTATACCAAGTTGCAGTTACCTGAGGCAAAATGAGACAGTCAAACACGTCTTTCCTGATACAGAAACAGTAAGCGTCAGCCCATATATACGACCTGTATATTTTTCTTTAATAACTACTACCTTTTTCTTTAACTGGTCTTGTAAAATCTGTAACATTTTCATTTTCAAAATTTTCTTCTGTTCAATCTGTTCCATTTTTTGCAGTACTTGATATTCCTGATATCTTTTTCCTGGTACTTTCATGATACTGATAATGGGTACCAGATTAATGACATATCTAATATCCACAAAGCTTACCATCAAACTGGTACTGAATAATGTTATTAAAGGCCTCCAGCAAAAAGAAGACCAAGTGGTGGTTCTGAGCAGCAGAGAACAGGAACCAGTTGGTGGAGAAGGCTTCCAGAAGATGCAGGAGCTTATTGGCTGCTACCATGGACAGACTCTTCAGGTAAGGAGACACTAAACAGTGTGAGGACACAATGATTTGGACATTACACACGCACAGGTGTGAGGCCAGAGCAAACCCAAAAAAAGAAACAGATTTGTGGACACAGCCATGTATGGTGACAGCACTTACCATTCACTACAATAGTGAGCAGGCAGTCAAAGAGTGGCTGTAGACGCTGATGGCCACTTGTGATGATCTTGTGAAAAACCTGAAAGAAAAAAAAAATATTTACCAAACAAAAAGCAATTTGAGGTCCCTAAATTTACACTCACTGGCGAATTTATAAGGAAGACCTACACACTTCTGCAATTATCCAATCAGCCGGTCTTGTAAAGGACCAGAATGCAAACAAACAAATAACATATAGATACAGGTTTAGCACAACTGGAAGAAGATTTGCCAGATGTTGGTGCCAACCGCTGATCTCCTGATATTACACTTGAACACTTTTGGACAAAATAGACCAAGCCTAAAGTCTGTGAAACTGACAAATTGTTCGCAATACATTTAATGTGATCATATTCAGTAGTAGATTTTCTCTAGTTAGAGATATATACATTTATAAACTGTCCCTTTTGCACTTTTCTTAAGTGAAAAAGCATTTTTAAAGTAGAAGGCCTGCACTTTCTACTAATTACCATTAGGAATTTATGGAAGGTTGAGGAGTAATGAGAAGTTTGAAATGGAGTAACGGACAAAAAGAAAAAGAAGCTAAAAAACCCTGGTTTAAATTAATGTAAAATGAAACCGAGTAAGAAATCAGCTCTTACTACAATGAGGAGGTCAGCATGTGTGCCAGTGAAGACTGGAATATCCATTGGGACGCGAAGAGAATAGGGCTTGTTCAAACGTACCCCGAAGTTCCTCTCCCCACTCAGCAGCAGCAAAATGAACACACCGATGTGCATGAGACCAACACGAGCTACCACCAAACACAATATTTAAATGCCTTGGTAACATTCAAAGCAAATCCAGTCCAAATTTAGTGACGAGTGACAATTACACATGTACAGAATACTTACACTGGTCAGCCCTGGCGTCATTCAGATAGTACAGAATAGGCACCAGGATATCTAGCACATCACTGCTCTTCAGAACAAAGAACAAGAATTTCTAAAGCAATAGAGAGACAGGAAATGGAGCTCAACAGGAACAGAAAAGACATTAAAAAGTCATTATTCCTTTCCAAGTACGATCTCCTACCTTGTTGAAGTCACAAAATTTCCAGAAAAGAACTAGAAGCTCTTGGTGGAACTGGATCTTCTTGGTGGAGTTGGGCAGGTATGTCTGAGTGAGCGGGTTAGTGAGTAGCCGAGCCAGACCTTTCAGCACAAAGTCATAATCCTGAAGAAAAGTTTTTTGCTTTTTAGAAGTTGAGAAACAAAGCGACAATTGGTAGAACACATTTTAGAACCAGTGCATACCTCCTCCCGATGAATTCTGGACAGGTAGTTCACAAACAGGTTTTGTGGGCCTACAGACTGCCACAGAAAAAAAAAAAAAGACCGATTATTCATTTTTATTAAATAATACATACACTATATAGATACAAATATTGGGACACCTAAATTTTCTATCCATATACAATTTCAAACTGTGATTACAATGTTGAAGGCATACAACTGTTAGCACTAACTTTTCTCTTCAGTTCAACTATGAGACCCAACATGTTCCAGCATGACAATACTCCTGGGCACTAAGCCAGCTCCATGAAGAAGTGCTTTATATAGTTGGAATATCTTGAGTGTCCTACTATAGAGCTCTGACCTCAACCCTATTGAGCACCTTTAGGATGAATGGGAACCGCAGGCCTCCTCACCCCACATCAGTACCTGACTTTACTAATCACCTTGTTAATAAATAAGCAAATTATTATACTTAATATAACAGCACTTTATATAACAGCAAATGGGAAATACATATGGAAGTTATGTTATTATATTAAACTTTCTTTTTTTTTAACAAATATACTTGTTCTTATAGGAAGGTGAACGCTAAAACTAAAAGGAGCAGTGTGTAAAGTAACATATAGCCATGTTTATAGGGCATTTAAACATAAAGTTAACATTAAATTATATTAATTATCCTAATAAATACTTAAAAAAAAAAATCATTTTATTATATAATTTGCTTCATAGTATTGTCATGCTATTGCCAAAAGGACAAAAGAAAATCACGATTTGATTTAGAGTTTGGGCTGATTTGAGTTGGCTGAAACTACATTTGGTGACATTAGTCGATACATAAATTGGTGGATTTATCGAAGTACCAATAACTCATGCTAACTCATCTTTATCCCAACCACAAACACTACCGTGATTTTTCTTTTCTTTTTTTCCTCAATGTCTTTATAATCGTGTGGTGGTAAAATATTTTTTTTTTTAATGATGATAGGAGCAAGGTTCTGTAAAGTTCTATTTTTCTCAGTTTTATATATTTGTATGTTTCCTTTTGGGCACAAGGACAACTGCACAGCGTTAGCAAAGAAACTGCTGTGCCATGCCCTGCTGAGCAGTGAAACTGGAAGGTAGACATCACAGTGAACTGCAAACAAACTGCAATCTTATTTTATTTCTGTAGCTCTCTCAGCACCACTAGAAGTACTGTATGTACAAAACATACTCAAGTATTATGCAATCTCTTGCATTCTATTTGCACTGTTGAGCAAATGACTGAGAACAGGACTTTTAAATTTTTTGCTCTGAACTACTATATGATTACCTGATCATATTACAGATATCCTATAATTTATATAAAGAATATAAATTAGGGATTTCTGAAAACCTTCCATGAAATTAGAATCTATTATGTTAAACGCCTTGGGGATTTTTTGTTTGTTTTTTAGACCAGACATGTGCTTTGCTCAAAAAAGCGCATAACTGCTTAGCTACACCCTCTTCCTAATAGAGGATACAAAAGGAATACATAGCAACGGTTCTGAAAAGCTACAAACAACATCTTGAAATGTATTGTGGTCATAAATGCTGATGTAGGATATACTTCATAGTAATGTTTCAGATGCCTTTAATTTCAGTAACAAGTGTGTGTGTGTGTGTGTGTGTGTGTGTGTGTGTGTGTGTGTGTGTGTGTGTGTGTGCTAAAGGTGTGGTGGCACTCCTACATCCTGCTCGTCCATGCTGGAGGGGGAGGGAGCACGCGGAGGCTGAGCATTCTCATGCTCTAGAGTGACGATGAGGATCTGCACTGCCTGCTCCACCAGCTGCTCCCGGTAGTCTGAGAACAGCAGGTGGTTGTAGGGAATGCCGTAGCCCACCGGGTCATATGCACACACCACGTTAATCAGGGAGGTAAACAGAGGCAGGGCATGCCTGAAGGAATTAGAGAGAGAAAGAGAGAGAGAGAGAGAGAGAGAGAGAGAGAGCACAAATTGAATGCAGGTCAAATTGAATAATATAAAGGAAAAAAAAATGATGGCAACACAAACAAACAAACAATATTCATTTATAGCACATTTAAAGCATATACATTTAAGCTGACTAGTTGTTCATTAAGTACCAATAAAGTATGTTAGAAAAACTCTCCTTAGACTATTAAAAAAAAATTACAATGTTTATAATACAAATTTTAATAATCAATACTTCTACATTTTAAGACAAAATAAATTGAAAGAAATTCCTAGTAAAACAATGTAAATATTATTGCTGCATGCCTCTTTGCAATGGGGATATAAATATATTTACATGCTAACCTGAAATGACTGTTTTGTTTCTTTACTGCCTCTAACTAATGTTTGCATTTGACTGAAATTGATTGTGTCGTGATGACCTTTTCTAGGCGAAGCAAATTATGTGCAAACAGGATACTCGGATATACAACGAGTTCCTAGGTAACAATTCATTCTGGTTTTTAATCATGCAAACCTGCCATATGGGTCACTTAATAGCTTTACTCACTGTAAGCCCATCTGTTGCTGTGCATGATTTTTTAGCTTGATCTTTATACAAGACAGCAGCTGGCCAGATTATTTAGGCGGTTTATTCTGAGCACATCAAAAGGACCCTGGTTGAGAGTAATAACTGAAAGGTTTAGATATAGTCATGAATACAGTTTGACTGTTTTCCCCTAACTGAAAAATATCAATAGAAAAAAGAAGAAATGAACATACTATCATTATACTGCCCCATCTGAGTAATATAGAAGTGCACAATAACTAGCTTAATTTTGTAACTCCTTTCATGAGCATAAGCCCTGACAAAAGGGAAAGAGCAGTCAAAAAATATCCTCCGACTAGACCCAGCTTTTAAAGAATTTGTTGGGTTTAAACCAAATGCAGAGTCTAGCTCTTTCTGGAATATTTTCTCTCTGGTGTTTGATATAACGTTTGTGAAGATTTTGTTACGGTAAATTCAAAAATCTTCCATTTTCCCTTGCTTATTTTGTCACGTTTCACATTCATTTGTGTTCATTGCACCTTAATGTCTGATGCCATGTAGTAAGGCAAAAAAAAAACCTGTTAAAAAAATAACTACAATCCATGTGAAGTAAAGCGGCTATATCTTTACTTGTAAAAACATGATACACTTTAAAAAAATGTAGAAAGAATTACAACAGTATAACACTGTTATACTTTAAAAAGTGATAATGCTTGTGATAACACAGCAGCGGTGAAACGAGAGGGGACAAACACAGTGAAAAGCAAATGACAGAGACAAAACAAAAATCACATGAGAAGTTGTCAGGACACAACAGACAAAAAACCCTGAAAGTCAAACTCCGATAAGTACAAGAAGCGTACAGTATTTAGTGAAACAAGCTTAATGGATCGCATTGCATACCCTGTCTTGTAGTCTGAGAAACTGTCACTTGAAATATATTTATTCTATATTCTATAAAATTCTGGCAAAGCAGGCAAAAATATAAAAAAAACTTTTTAAACTTTGTTTTCTGCCTATGACTTTTTTATTGGCACACCAACTTTAAGAAAATATAATATTTCACCACATCTTTGTAGATAGTTTTTTTACTAACTCTATTTAAAAAGCTTGTTTGTGGGTGTGACTTTATTTACAAGAATTCACAGGCAATATAAAGGGAAAAATTAGATAATAAAATGTAGTCATGATTCACCACATAATTCCGTAATTGCTAGCTAAACATAGGTGCCTGTAAGTTGCTGTACATGGTCACTGGAGTTAGGTTAGGATTACACTGTAACAATAATGCAGGTAGAGATGTAATGACTGATCTAATCACTGAATCAGATGTAATATAAAACGCAATCATATGTAACATTACGCTCACGAGAAAGATCGATATCACACTAATGCAGTTCTGGTTACAAACCTAGAGGTCGACTTGCTATACCTTATCTTTTTAGTATTATAATAAAATCAGGTTAAGATCATCCCAAATTAGATAATCTAGAGAGAAACTAAAAACAGTGCATTTAAATTATAATGTAAATATAATAATTGCCCAATTCAGGAAATAAAGTGTAATTATATACTTTTTGCCATCATTGCAATTTTCCTTGTAAAAACTGCAGAACAAGCACCTATACACAATTTCGTTTGGCCTTGCTAACCGTTTTTTTTAGGTGTGTATTTGCTTGGCAGATTAGGATCACTACTGCTAGCCTCCACAATTAGTTTTCATGCAGTTTCTCCCTTTTAAAGGATTTTTTTGTTTAAATGATAGAACTTTAAAAAAACATGACAATGCCCCCCTGCGCTCAGATAAAAATAACTTCTTACCTGTTTGCACTTTATAAATTCCTGTTGTAGGCTGAAACACTCACCTATTTTCAGTGGAGCAGAAGAAAGTGACCCAGGGATTGATGACGTTTCCATCTGAAGATGGTGGCAGGTACATGGCCTCAGAGAAGCAGGTCAGCAGCAGCCTCAACAGCTCACTCCTGCACACACACACACACACACAAACTCAGCAACCAATAAAAACACTAAGAAAGCATTCTTATTTACATACTGCATTTTAATGGTCACATTTGTATATTTCACAGATATCACACAGCTTTAAAAGCATCCTGCCCCAGCAGGAATAAAAAAAGCAAACAGACCAGGACTGGCTGTTACCTAATAACCTTAAACTGCAGTGATTTAAGATAAGAATCTCTCTGAATGGCCTTTGTGTGGCAATTACTGATTAAAAGGTTACCTAGGAAACATGAGACAATGCTCTCCTCTGGAAACACACGGTGCATATGATTGCATGCTCACCTGTTAAGATCATGGATGAAGTTAAGTGCTGGTGACTGTGCAAAGCCCACCCCTGCTTCCCAGATGTATTCGCAGCTGTCCAGCGACTGCATATCTTCCAGTGAATCCTGAACAGAACAGCCATAGGAGTATGATTGGTTACCATCTAATTTTTTACAGAGAAACAGTCATCTTTGTTTCATGTTTTCAAGTCATTAGTAGAAAGTCACTTTAAAGTTCAGTGTTTAAAAAAAATATATAAGGTGATATATTGGCACAGTGTTCAGGTCTGTAAGAGACCAGCTAAATCATATTTATCCTCATTAAAAAGAAATAAATAAAAGAAAAAGAAACATTTATAGAAAAAAAAATCAACACGCCTTGTTTTTAAAAGGTTTTGGTTATTGGAATCAATATCTCTTAGATTAGATTTTTAAGAGTAGAAATTGAAATTTAGGGTTTTGTAAATAGAACAGACTAAGTTCAGGTACAAATAAAAATAACTGTTGTGGAAACAGCACAATTGGGATAGATATATATAAAAAATAAATAAATAAATAAATAAAACGGTCACACACAAACACCTCTAGGCTGTGGTTGGGGGTTGGGAAGGTAGATTGAGAGAGACAGACAAAAAGACAAAGAGCAAAAACAGGATAGTCGTTAAAGCAGTCAACTACCGTACGATTAACACAAATATACAAGAAAGTTCTGGTAAAGAAGTAGACATACTACTGCAATAAGCAATAATATTTTAATACCCAGTACATCTACAATTAATTATCAATAATGCTAAATCATAGGCTCTATATATCTTATAGTTGGTGAGTTTTTCCCTCATAAATTTAGAATCGATTTATACAACAGCACGTCCGACTCAGGTATTTATTAACTTAGAACAATTTATTTTAATATACTCTGGCAACCCATTTTCAAGCTGCCAAAGACGACTGAAAGGAAACTGTAATTAAATATTCAGTTATATGGTGATAATCTATTTGCTATACTATTTAAATCCTTAAAACTGATACAGGGGCTAAAAAAACAAAAAAGTAACATAAAACAGCAACATCTTTCAAACTTTTATTCAAGTATAAATGAAATGCTGAACGATCTACAGTAGGGGGGTGCTGGTCAGTTGAGAGAGAGCCCAGCTTTATAAAAAAAAAGATTAATCATACACATTTAAAATGCTTCTCCTACTTCCTCATACCACAAGACTTGTCATTCAGTAATCCTATAGGGGATTAAACAGAGGGAAATTAAGGAAAGAAACCTTGTCCGGTTTACATATGAATGAGCTGAACCAGGAACTTCAGGAGATTTGACCAAGTGTGACAACAGGGAAGGAGTGGCACAGGATACACACACGGTACACAGATTCTAACAGATTACTCACAGGCCCTCCTTTCTTATGACTCTGCACTGTGAACTCCGGACAGAAGAGCAGGTCAGAGATGGCTAGTAGTAAAGACTCTGCTAGGGGCCGTGCTCCATCGTCATCATCGTCCATCTCGTCCATCTGCTGAGATACGACAGCTGACGTTGTCGTGTGTGTGCAAAAGGTGGATACATTTTATATGGACGTTGTCCTACTCTAAAGAAGACTCACAAAGCTTTGCGTTCACTATAGCAGCTCTGTAGTGATCATCTCTGTGTTACAAATCTGAAAACGTATGTAAGGACGGAATTTCAAAAGAAAAGGTGTGCTTTTTTTGGAAAACGATCGACAATTATGCAGTGGGGAAAAAATGCAGCTTCTTATACTACCAAGTAACCCCTCTTCTGTCCTAAGAAAACCTGAGATGCAATTCTGAATGGCATTCAATTCATTAGAGGAAGCATCAACATATAAATCATTGTATATTTTTCTTGGTAAATCAACAAATCAATTAATTATTGTCTATTTTTAACCAGACTTAGATTATACAGATCCTTATACAAGGCATATTATGCTCATGTTTATGCAGGTATGATATGTTTATTTATGTTTAAAGTTTTAGAAATGTTATAAATTCTATTCTATTCTATTTCTAAACTAAGTTTACATTTATTATTGATCTTATCCGTTAATGCAAAGCTCAAATCCACCTTAAACGATTATACTTTTCACCACCAGTGAATTCTTTCTGCTAAAAACCAAAGGCGGTTATGTTTCTGGCTACTTCGTGCTACAGAATGGACAGGCCCGAGTTGGTCTTGTAGCAGCACTCTCACTTTGAGACACCCGATACACCTTGTTCCTACTCCCAACCAACAAGCCTGAATCAGAGCTCTGTGTTTCCAGCAGTATGGGTGTCTTATCTCTGTCTTTGTAAGTGCTCACTGAAATGACAAATCCTGAAATGGTGAGACATGTTACTCACTCCGGCTCGACCGGCCCCGGGGACGGTGGACCAAAAGAAGCCCCTCCAGTCCTGGTCTTCAAAAATGTAGGGCAGGATGCGGGTAAGAATGCGTGTACAGTTCAGCACAACCTGCTTCTCTTGTTCGCTTGGGCATCCTGATTCTGCCGCCTGCACCAGCTTCTCCACAGCCTATTAAAATGAGGATGTATCAAGCGAACAATCATATATATTTTCATATATATTTCATATATCATTTTCATATACTGTACATATCTGAGGTTAAAATAAGATTAAGGTTACACTGCTAACATTCATACAGCCTGATACATGGCTTGGTGTAAACCCTAACTAACCTTCCACTAAGAAGGATATATATATATCTTTGTTTCTTTAAATGCTATCTGAAAAGTCATATGCCAGACTAATGCAAATTCTTCAATAATCTGTGCTCCAATGAATAATCTTATACACAGAGTTTGCACCTAGTACACTAGCATTGATCAGGAGGAATTTCAGTTTTTTCAGTCACGAAAGAGGATCTGTGGAAAGACACGCACATCCTGTATAATAATGAAATGTGACTCATCTCATCTGCATGCACTAAAGATACTTGACGTGATGGGCCATTACAAGCCCTGGTAAAGGACAACTTCTGATAGGTACTGTAGTGTTCCACAAATATTCTCTCAAGTGGTGTATTGATGATGGTCATGAAGACTTTCCCTAATACGTGATTAAAAAAACTCACATAAGTGTTCATTGTAAGCCAGTGTTTCCAACACATAGGCAATATTTTCACATATTCACAGACAAACCAAATATATTTCCACTCGTTTAGAAAAACCTTTTAATTCGTAAATCCCTTGGGAGATTTATAAAAGCCTTGGTTCCAAATGTTTCTGGCTTCGATAGAGGTGTGTGTTGAGACTGGTTTCTCATCGGAGCCCAAAAAAAGCCACGGCAATTTACCATCGTGGACGGCAAAAATGTGAGGTCAGATATAAAGGTGTATATGGTTGTTGTGGAATTACCAATTGGAAAGCCACAGAATGTGATTAATATCATTTTCCTACTCATAAAATGTAATTAGTGAGCTGCCTATGCTTTGTGGATGGGGACAGAATCATTCTGGTAGAGTATAGTGTTTTAAAGTACAGGGGGGTATAGTACAGTACTAACAGATCTGTCGTCAAGGGTTTTAAAATTAAGATAAGTGATCTAGGATCAGACAGTTTTACCTCACTGAGCTACACCAGAAGGCCCAATGAAAGGGGTTATTCACATACTCATGAATACCAGTATACATACAAAAGAAAGCTGATCCTAATCGGTGCTCCTTGACTCATATAGTCCCGGTTCTGTCTCTGCACATTTATAAAATCAGAGAGCTCCTGTTTAGATGTTTCTTATTGCTGTTGATAGGCAGTGTTTAAAAGGAAGCAGACAGCTGTAGACAGGAAGGGAAGCACACAGACTGCCTTCCTGCGCCTACATGGCATGAGCACTTCATTCCCCAAAAACAGCCTCTGCCGCACATTGATTAAAAGCACAAAGCTAACCCAAATAAGACTTTATTTCAAAACAATGGAATTCTTTGCTTTAAGTTTACATGTTGAGACTTGGGGGTCCATGTAAATGTGTAAATTATTTTTCCCTGCGAATGCAGCTACCTTATAACACAGGGTTGCCAGATTGGACGGCGATTCCTCTCTCACTGCTCGGATCTCTGCAGCTGGCACGAGGGCAAATACATCCTGAACTGAGGTGGCCGTGTCGGCCCAAAACTGGTCCCAGAAAGCATCGTCTGTGGCTTCCACTGGCTAAAATCAAAAGTGCATTATTCTGTGTCATAAATTTGTGTACATGTAACATAAAACTCTTTGTCAGTCTAGATAACTTTTGACACAACACAGAAATGGAGTCTATCAGGAGTCTTGGGCTGAATGACAGAAAAAAGAAATGTAGCAGTTGACTGATAGGAACATGCACCGATCTGATACGTTCCGCTCTTTTTAAAGCTTTCTTTAATAATATGCGTAAGCAATAGTGAATATTGCGGTAGAATGAGTTGTAGTTTGAACACTGACAGCTATGTACATGTGTATGTCTTTCCTTGGGAGGCTTTCTTTAATGTTTTGTTTTCTATGCCCAAGGAAATATAATTTCACAGTGTCGTGTTATTTTGATTTACTTTGTCCAGATTTATAGAGACCGTCAATAAAAAAACCATCAAATAAACTTGCTTCCAGCCCCACTGTTATGGGGCAAGCAAAGAAACTGTCTTAGGACACGATGAGTGTGGGGGGGTTGGGGGGGGGGGGGGGGGGTGGGGGGGGGGGGGTGAAAGTTGACTGAAATGAACGGGACTAATAAGATCCAGCTCATTTAAGAGATTTAACAGTATGTGTAAGCAATATGGAGATTACATTAGAATGAGTTATAGTTCGAGATATTGACAGCTGTTTACGTGTGTGCCCTTTGGAAAATGTCTTTAATATTTAGTTTTCTTCGCCAAGGCAACATACACTACAAACCTGCCTTCTTTCGTACAGTACTCAATTTAATGGGCCTTAATAACTTGATTTTGGCTCAGATACTGCAATAAAAATGACTTCACTTCTCCAGCCAAAGTAAATCAGACTAGCTAAATGTTTAAAACACTGTAAAATATCATTCCACATGGTTGTGTACATCTGAATTACTTTGCCCAGAGACTGACAATAAAGAAAACAACACTAAACAAAAGTTGAAATAATAATAGGGATATTTATTTTTTCCCCTCCACACAAAGCACGACACAGACCAGCAGCCTGTCTAAATAAAGCCTGGGGAGAGCTGTAGATAAACAGGTCTCGCGAGAACTCAAAATCTCGCGTGATAACAGGACTATAAGTAACTGGATATTAATTTCAATTACATTTGATTGAAGAACTGACCTGGATGAAATTTGAGTTTGTCAGAAGTAATAATAATAATAATAATGATGATAATGATAATTAAGAAATAATCACCTTTAAAAAAAAGACTCGACCAAATCAAGAAGTCAATACAAAGAGACTAAAATGCGTGAAAGAAATGCAAATAAACAACAAGCGTATCTAATCGATTGGAGTCGATGAGAAATCGGATATGAGTCCTATTTTAGATTTGATTCCCCTCCTAAAGGCTTGTCATCAGCTTTGGGGGGGGGAGAAAACGTCGACAGACCACAGACCCCTAGCAGGTGCAACGCTGATCAACGTTACAAGAAAATACATATAAACATATTTATATTAAATATGAATAAGCATGTGGATCATGAACATAAACATCATCTATCACGCCTGTATAATTACACACGAGTCACATGCGCATCCGTGATGTTGCGGTGATCCGCGGTCTGATTCACCGCTCAGCTCTCCATCTGGAGATCTTTCCCTGCTCTTACACGCAGTACACATGTCGAACAAACACCACCAACCTGCGTTTTCGTGGTCAGCTGAATTACCGCTTTTCGAAATTTCAGCTTTGAATCCGTATTTCCCATTGTGCGTGATAATTCTTGCTCTAGTAGAATATTATAAGACAGCGCGCTGCTGTATGAGTCTGATCCTCCAGGCGCTCTCCTCCTCCTCCTCCTCCTCCTCTTCCCTCCTCCTCCTTCTGCGCTTGTGTCATTCGCGGAGATCAGAAGCATACACTTCCGGCTTCCTAACGCGCGACGCCGTTGCTAGGCTCCGTCCCAAACGGAGCGCTACTATTGCACAGAAAGTGCACTATGTAGACCTCCGTGAACATTATGGACCACTCGTGTGTTTGGAATGCAGTCAATTTCTTTTGGTGTTTTGCGTCAGGTGGATGCAAAACAATCCCATGTCATCAGCTGTGACATTGCACTCTGATGAATATCTATCTATCTATCTATCTATCTATCTATCTATCTATCTATCTATCTATCTATCTATCTATCTAGAGAATTTGCAGGAAAAAACTGAGTTGCAATAAAATTTGAACTATATAGAATGTGTGATGATGGATAGATAGATAGATAGATAGATAGATAGATAGATAGATAGATAGATAGATAGATAGATCGGACGGACGGACAGACAGCTAGATATAGATAGATAGATAGATAGATAGATAGATAGATAGATAGATAGATAGATAGATAGATAGATAGATAGATAGACATATCATCACACATTCTATATAGTTCTCACCTTATTGCATCTCACAGCTCCACAGGTTTTTTCCTGATGCAAAACAACAAAAGCCAACTACTGTATATAGTGCACTTTATGTGCATTAGTAGCGAGATGTGTACATACAGTACCAGTCAATATTCTGGACACACCATGGTTTTGCTTGATTTTTTTTATTATAATTTTCAACATTGTACATACTGAAGAATATGTAATACTAAAGATATTCTAACTATTAAAGAACACCATTTGCAATCGTGAACAAAAATGTGTTGAATAACCCAGACAATGTTTTGTTTTCGGTTGTTTCAATTGTTTAAAGAAGCAACGTGTAGCTTTGATGACAACTTGGCAACGTATGCATTCTCTCATCAGATTTGTGAGGTAGTCACCTGGAATGGTTTTCACTTTACCAGTGTGTCTTGTCAAGAGTTAATTTGTGAAATTCTTTTGCCTTCTGAAATGATGAAACCTATCATAGGTATCATAGCTATCATAAGGGCTTCCCAGGATAGGAAGACCAAGAGCTACCTCTGCTGCAAAGGATACGTTTATTTAAATGACCAGAATCAGAATTTACTTGCTCTGATGCTTCTCTGTGTCCAATAAACTTTATTTTAATGGTTTGTTCTACTCACTTCATCTGCTAATCTACCATCTAAATAAGTTTTCAGACTTCAATGATCATGTAAGTGAAGGAAACAGAGGTGATGAGGAGGTGATGGGTAGGTATGATCTTAGGGAGAGGAATGTGGAAGGGCAGATGGTGGTACATTTAACTAGAAGGATGAAAATAGCAGTGGTAAATACTTATTTTAAAAAGAAGTATCATAGGGTGACATATAAGAGTGGAGGAAGGTGCACACAGGTGGACTATGTTCTATGTAGGAGATGCTACCTGAAGGAGAGTGGAGACTGTAAGGGACAGTGTTGCTAGACAGGATCAAATGGTGGTCCTTAGTATGGTTTTGGAGGTGAAGAATAAGATGGTGGAAACTGAAGAAGTTTGAGGTTCAGGGAAGAGGTCAGACAGGGACAAAGTGGTGGTAAAGAGATGCTGGATGATTAAGCAAATACTGCAGAAGTGATCATGGAGATAGATAGAAAGGTACTTGGTGTGACATCTGGAAATAGAAAGGAAGAGAGGAAGCGAGAGCAGCGATTAAGAGGATGAAGAGTGGAAAGTTGGTTGGACCAGATGACATACCAGTAAAAGTATGGAGATGTTTTGGAGAGATAGCAGTGCAGTTTATAACAAGATTGTTTAACAAACATTTGGAAGGATGCCTGAGGAATGTAGAAGGAGTGAGCTGGTATCGGATTTTAAGAATAAAATGTGCAGACCTGCAGTAACTAGAGGGAAGTAAAGTTGATCAGTCACACCATGAAGTTATGGGAAGGGTAGTGGAATCCAGGCTGAGGGCAGGAAGAGCAAAGGTATGGTTTCATGCTGAGAAGGAGTACCAAAGATGCATTATTTGCTTTGAGGACATGTATGATGACAGTGTGACAGCAGTGAAGTGTGCAGGAGGAACGACAGACTGGTTTAAGGTAGAGGTTGAATTGCATCAAGGATCAGCTCTGAGCCCTTTTCTGTTTGCAGTGGTGATGGACAGGTTGACGGATGAAGTCAGACAGGAGTCTTTGTGGACTATGATATTTGCAAATGATTTTCTGATTTGTGTTGAGAGTAGAAAGTAGGTTGAGAAGAGCCTGGAGAGGTGGATGTACGTGCTGGAGAGAAGGGGAATGAAAGTCAGTAGGAATAATATATGTGTATATATATTACACACACACACACACACACACACACACACACACACACAGTATATATAACATATAACAAATGCAACAAACGAAACACGAACTTAAATAAATCAATTGGTTAATTAATATGCCTGAGATAAAAATGAGGTTGAGTAATTTGAAATTTCAAAGATTTTTTGCCCATGTTTATTTTTATAATAACATGTCTATGCAAAAAAACATGGCAAAAAAATATAAAAAGTTTTTTTTTTGATGCATGAATTAAATATAAACTCATCACAGGAACATCAGGAATAATAAATAAATGAACATTGCACTGAAACTGAGAGTTTGTGTTGTAATAAAGAAAAACGGGCCTTCAATGTATATTAATGCGTCTGTTTTATGGGTTTGTGCCAGACCTGCAGTAGAAATATTGATCAATAATTGAATTGCATTTTTGCCCATTCCAACATTTTTTACAGTTTTGATCACGAACATATTAAAAACAAAAAGAAACGTTTTGTAAGCAGACACCGGAAATGTCGTCACTGACAAATTGTAACGTGCGCTGTTGAGTTAACGCATGCGCACTATTATGTAAATAACTAGTTGTTTGAAGCACCTGGTCAGCTCGGGTTTATTCATAATTAACCCACGAACTATTGATGATTTGGAGTAAATCTGTTTGGAAACGCGGGTAATAGGTGATTGTTTAGGGGAGATAATAATTGTCACGGCTGCGACAAACTCGAATAAACTTCATGTTCACAACTTCACTCAGCTAGCTAGCTTTCAGGCGAAGGGCGCTAGCCGGCCAGGCAGCAGCAGGATGCAGGGTAAACCAGCTGGATGATTTCACTGCAGAAGCGTCCGGTGTGGTGGATATTCAACAGTTCCAACGTTTTAACAATAGGCGAGAGGTTAAACCCGTGTGTGGCGGTGTATAAGGTTTCTTGTATTGTTAGATCACTTTGAATTGCTGTTAGCTAACTGAGCTAACAATTAGCAGGGTCATTTTTAGTGGTTTCATCACAAGGCGCCGACTGTAGCTGATCACCAGGTCGTGTTTATCGGTGTGTTTTAAATCAGATCCAGTGCCTAGAAAAAGACGATTTTCAGTAACCATAAAGGGATTCGCCATGTTATCTGAAAACAGGTGAGGTCTTTTCTAAAATGGGGGAAAATGTCTGTTCGAGGCAACTTCGCTGAACGCTTGATTATAATGTATGATGCAGTTCAGACGTGTCTGAGTTGAAAAGAATGCAATGATTAATAATATCGATGATCATAATAATAATAATTATTAATAATAATGTTAGTGATTTGCTCATTTGTGTCGACTTTTTTAGGAAACGGCAGCGCACTCAAGGCGATGATGATGATGCACTTCTGATGCCTCAGTCCAAAAGATCAAGTACAACACTCCAGTGTTCTGATGGAAGCAGAGAAGCCTGGGAGTCTGAGGTGAGGCACACAGGCCCAAGGGTCTGCTGTGTGTACTCTTTAAATCAAAATGCAGAAATAGTTTTCGATGATCATTGATGACCTGCTTAACATCTTTGCTTTTTAAAAAGATTTAAAAAAAAAAAAATCCCAAAAATGTAACGTATTACAGTGTTGCCTGTAAGCAAAATTATGGAAATATTGCACAACAATGTTTAAAATAAGAAATCCCTTCTAATCAATGTTTTCTTACACAATGTTGTTCATTTAATAACGATGCTGATACTTATAGTGGCACTTCTTTATCTAAAGAGTGTGAGGCAGCAGTGGTTCAGTCTGTTCAGCTTTTTCACGTTTTTGCCTGCATCTTCTGCTTTAACAGATCAAGTTGCAAAGGGTCAACTTTCATGCTAATACAGTCATGTGTCAGCTGAGTCTCTGCTGTAACTGTCCGTGTGAATGATCTTTCTTTTTTGATGGCTCCTCAGTCCTCCAGCAGTGACAGCAGTGGGGTCAGTAGTCCAGAGCACGCAGCTGGGACCAGCAGTAGCGCAAGCAGTCAGTACGGAGCCGAAAACCTCAGGTCTTGCAGTCCACATAGTTCTTTAGACCAATCTGACGCCACAAGCCTGGCCTCGTACGAACACATCAACCGTGTCCTGCGGGAGGCTCACTTCCAGAGCCTACACAACAAAGGTCAATCCCGAGACAGGTGACTTTGAGAGGCTTCCCCCATCTCTGACAGCGACCCCCTTCACTCTACCTGGGCACCTGGCTGCATTCTCCAGGAGACGGGGTAGAGATCATCATCAAGTTTCTTCTGACTTTTACATGCTAGAGCTCTCATTTGTGATTAGTAAAATTTTTTTTGTTTTATTTTTTTTTTATTGAAAGTGTGGCCTGAAACTGTCAAAACGATAAACTTAATAAAGCACAAAAGGATTCACATTGAAGCAATAATAGCTTGGTGACGATGCAACCTTTTGTGCCATACGCACTGTGTAATTTTCTTCTAAACACACCAGTTTACATGCAAATAAGAGCTTCATTGCAGGTGGAACTGCGTCTGGTGCATATTATGGTCTCATTGCTGGTTCACTTGTGCACTTGATATGGGGTGTGTGGCGGGGGAGGGGGGGGTGTTCGGGCGGATATGGGATAATCACATATACAACAGCAACAATCTAGAAACCTTTTCGTTTATTTATTGAACTCGATTGCTAAGTTGCCATTTAATGTATGTTGATGTGGGGAATATACCTATGGTTGTAATAACAAGCCCCTGGAACAGCCTTTCACTTTCATCAACTCACTGATATGATATGATTGATTGTTTTACCCCCCCATCTCTTGTGCACTCTTTCCAGTGGTCTTTTGGGTCCCCTGGGAGGTTAATTGTTAATTGAAATTAAAACAGTACTTGTTGTTTGTTTTTTACTTTATATTTTATGGAAACATTATAGGATATTTTACATTCATGTCACCAACATTTTAAGAATAAAGATGGCTGTTCCTACATATGAGTGCAACTTTATTAAAAATTAAAATGGTAAAACTGCTTTAAAGACTTTTGCCTGTTCTCTTAGGAAGAAACTCTGTAGTGTTTTTAGTCTGTCTCTGCGTTTGATAGATAACATATGCTAATGTGTGTGTTAATTCCACATGACCTGATCTTGAAGGAGAAGTAGTAAAAGGTCACTTTAATTAAAGCAATGCATGTCCTCATCTTGTCATGTAGTGCGGCCATAACGGATTACGCATATGAATGCTTCTCCGATAAGCATGGCTCCTTTACACTGCGTGTCCTCATTAGGGATTCCTTATAAAAACACCTCTCCTTATAAGGATAGATGCTGACCTGGATTTTCATTATTCAGCAAAATAGTGATTATTTTTTCCTTTTTTTTAAATATATTGATTAATAGATAAACCATACTGTCATACAGCTCACTTTGTTCCCAGGGACATTGTTAAGCTGGAACAGTTTTGGGTCTCTTAGTTCAGGTTAAGTGAAAAGTTTATGCTACAAAGCCATCCTATACAATTGTGCGCCTCCTACTTCGTGAAAGAACCATGGCTAGAAAAGTCAGGTATCCTAATACATTTATCTATATATTACACAATTCCAGTTAAGTCTAATTGCACAGCATTAAGTGCAGGGGAATTAATATTTATGCAAAGCCACTGAATTTTTACTAGACACATGTAAGCCATAATATTGAAAGCACTAGCAGGTGATTATTTCCTGTATAGAATTGCGATATATTAGGCTGCAATTAAGCAGTCTGTTTTTTTTTTAAGTTGATGTGTTGAAAGCATGGGAAATGGGCAAGCATACAGACCTGAGCAACTGTTATACACATCTTAATGGCAAAGGTATTCCTTAATGTCAGTGGGATAAAACGCTCTGCCCCACAGCCAAAAAAAAATCATTAAGATTTAAGGTGTTAACTCGGACATGAATCCGTTCAAGCGTCTAAGGGATGTGCTGGACAAACATGTTTGATCCGTAGAGGTCCCACCTTGCAAATTACAGAACTTAAACCATATGTTGCTAACATCTTGGTGTCCAATAGCACAGCATGTTTTCAGAGGTCTTTAGGAAACCATACCTCGACAGAACGGAGCTGGTTTGTCGGCACAAAATGGGATCTATTTAACATTAGGCAGGTGTTTTTAATGATTTAAAAATCTTGATAACTTACTTTTTTACTCCTTTAATGCCATGAGGCACATTGACTGGCAATGGGGCAGAAATGCTATATTTTGTTTTAATGCTGCAAAAGGTACACGCCACATTTCAACTTAATTCTGGAATTAAACTTCTATTTTAATGGATCTACTGATTGCCTATCGCATTTCTGAAAACTAGTTTTGATATACATTAAAGCTTTGTATAAATGTCACAGGTAAATCACTTGTGCTCATTAAGAAAGAGAAGAAAATAGAAGGTAAAATTGAAAAGAAACAAGCATTTAAAGATCCTTATTAACTATACTGTCCGATAACACTATATTGACAAAAGTGTTTGGACACCTGACTTTTCCAGTGCACAAAGCAAACCCCATAAAAATATGTTTTACATGTTTTGGAGTGAAAGCTCTTGAGTGGTTTGCTATTGAGCTTTGCCCTTAACCATATTGAACAGTGTTCGAGATTCATTGGAGTGCTGCCTGCATTCTAGGCCTCCTCAACCTACATCAGTACCTGACCTTAATGTACTTGTGACTGAATGAGCACCAGTCTCCACAACCACACTGTAAAATCTAGTATACCATGTTCCCAGAAGAGTGAAGGTTATTATAACAGCAATTTGGGTTTAGATGTGAAATAGTATGTTCAAAAAGAACCTATGAATTTTATGTTCATCCATGTAGTGAATCCTTGTGTTATGATCAACCAGTAGGTGGCAGCAGATGTTTATTGTTCAGCATGTATGCGTTGCTCCTTGCTGTTTTTTTTGGCTTTTGAATGTCAAAACATGGCTTTTTAAAACTGTATCTAAAATAATATAAAATAAAAGGAAATATTGAGTTGATGTAAAGTAACCAGAGAATGTTTTTTATGATCAAATTCTAAAACGACTGTATCTGATTTAAAAGTATCTAGCAGAAATACCACAGATCAAGGATGCACCTGGGTGGGTTTAGCCTTAAGGACAGCTTATCAGTCAAGTCATGTGCTTCGGCAGGAGAGAGTTAAATCAACTGTCCCTGTTCTAGTGTCTACGTATGCACATACGTTGTTTTATTTTTACCATGGAAATCTGGGTTAGCAACAAGGGCTCCTGGTCCCTGTCCTCTCTCTTAAAATGGAGAGTTGCTGCTAGCTGAAGCATTAAGAAGGTCCAGTTCAAAATCTCATGGTAGATGACTGGACTATAAAAATCTCATTTAATCTGGAACAATAATTTGTCTGTTGTCTTCTTTGTGCCCGCTGGCTTCCTTATGAAACCAGTAAGCCGTATATTCAGCGAATCGTAGTGCGTCGTGTGTCCAAAGAGCACACAAAGGAGGCCATCATGGTTTAAAGGAAAACTCCACACTGAAACACATTAAATATGTTGAGAATGGAATATTTGACATGTGTTTAATAAGTTGGGAGCAAATTTGTTGGTTGGTAGAGTTTGTTGTTTCTGTGAGAAGTTCATGGTTGTTTGCTGCAAGTCACAGCAGGACATTGCTATTAACAGGACAAGATTTTCAGCCATAGCACTAAAACCACTGGCAGGTCACTTGAAAAACATTGATTATCTCATTTCAGTGGTACCTGTTAATGGGATGGGATGGGATATATTAGACAGCAAGTGAACAGTCAGTTTTTAAAGTTGATGTGTTGAAAAATGGATAAGTCTAAGGATTGAAGTGTCTTTGACCAGGTGATGGCAAGACAACAGGGTCAAGGCTTCTCCGAAACGGCATGTCTTGTGGGGTGTTCTCCATATGCAGTGGTCAATACCTACTAAAGGTACGCCAAAGAAGACCAGTGACTGGGTCATGGGCAACCAAGATTTAGTGGTACATGTGTTGGAAGTTAGCCCGTCTGGTCAAATCTCAGAAGACACACTGTAGGACAAATTGCTGAAAGGTTTATGCAGGATCTGTTAGAAAGTGATTCGCATCTTGGCCATTGGAGTCTGTGTATCTACAGACCCGTCAGAGTAATAATGTTGACCCCTATCTACCACTGAATCTACCTACTATGTGCTGTTTTAGAAGTGAACCATGAAGTCAATAATAAATAACACTGTATATAGCACTATAATTATAACAACTAATCAATTACAAGGTTTTACTTCTATTCAAGACAATTAATTCATTTTATTTATTTCTACTTCAAAATCATTACCTTGTGTTCTACAGTGGTGTGAAAAAGTGTTTTCTTATTTCTTATTTTTTTGCCTGTTTGTCACGCTTTAATGTTTCAGATCATCAAACTAATTTAAATATTAGTAAAAGATAACACAAGTGAACACAACATGCAGTTTTTAAATGAAGGTTTTGATTATTGAGGGAAAACAAAATCCAAAACTACATGGCCCTGTGAGAAAAAAGTGTTTGCCCCCCCTGTTAAAACTGTGGTTGATCACAACCGAGTTCATTTTCTCTAGCCACACCCAGGCCTGATTACTGCCACACCTGTTCACAATCAAGAGTCAAGTCAATCAAGTCAAGTCAAATCAAGTTTATTTCTATAGCGCTTTTCACAACAGAGCATCAAAGCAGCTTTACAGAATTTTAAGCGTTAAGGTGAACGGTGTGCATTTATCCCTGATGAGCAGCCATGGCGACTGTGGCAAGGAAAAACTCCCTAAGATGTTATGAGGAAGAAACCTTGAGAGGAACCAGACTCAAAAGGGGAACCCATCCTCATTTGGGTGACATCAAGAGTGTGATCATAAATCTTTAAACAATACAGAACACTGGAGAGTGAGAACTAACATGAGCACTGGAATGTAAGATTATGAGTAATGACCTTTCTACAATCTAGAAATAGTAAAATCTAGAAAAATCTGGAAAAAGTTATAACGCCATATCTACAGCTTTGGGACTCCAGCGAACCACAGTGGGCGCCATTATTTACAAATGGCAAAAACATAGAACAGTGAAAAAACTTCCCAGGAGTGGCCAGCCGATCAAAATTACCCCAAGAGTACAGCAACGAATCATCCAAGAGGTCACAAAATACCCCATAACAACATCCAAAGAACTGCAGGCCTCACTTGTCTCAGTTAAGGTCAGTGTTCATGACTCCACCATAAGAAATAGACGGCAAAAATGGTCTGCATGACAGAGTTCCAAGACAAAAACTGCTGCTTAGCAAAAAGAACTTAAAGGCTCATATCAGTTTTGCCAGAAAACATATTGATGAAACTTTTGGGAAAATACTCTGGACTGACGAGACAAAAGTTGAACTTTTTGGAAGGTGTGTGTCTCATCACGTCTGGCGTAAAAGTAACACCGAATTTCAGAAAAAGACCAACAGTAAAATATGGTGGTGATGGTATTGTGATGGTCTGGGGCTGTTTTGGACCTGGAAGATTTGCTGTGATAAATGGAACCATGAATTCTGCTGTTTACCAAAAAATCCTGAAGGAGAAGGTCTGGCCATCTGATCGTGAGCTCAAGCTGAAGTAAACTTGGGTTCTGCAGCAGGACAATGATCCAATACACACCAGCAAGTCCACTTCTGAATGAATGAAAAAATTAAACAAAATGAAGATTTTGGAGTGGCCTAGTCAAAGTCCTGACCTAAATCCTTAAAAAGGCAGTTCATACTCGAAAACCATTCCATGTGGCTGAAATACAACAATTCTGCATAGATGAGTGGACCAAAATTCCTCCACAGTGCTGTAACAGACAGATGGTTTTGTATCAACAGCCTGGGGATCCATTAAATTACAGAGTAACACAGGAGCTTTGAGAATAGATCTGAACTGTACTTAATGTCAACAGTCAGCTTCAATGGCTCAGGACTACAGGTTGCATTTTATCACCATCACTGCACACCTCAGTATTGTTTAGCTGTAAGAAATGGACATTCGGTGCCACCCAAATGTGGATGAATTCCCTTTTGAGTCTAGTTCCATTCATTCTTCATTCTTTCATTCTTTATTACAGCATTATCTGTGTAAAGCTGCTTCGAGGCAATGTCCACTGTTAAAATCCCTACACAAATAAGGAATTGAATTAGTAAGAAATGTAAGAAGATTGCCTGTTCTGATTAATAACTTCATGTAGATGTCCGGAATTATGTACACAATTTACCTGGAAAAGAGATGGCAAGCCATCAGAGACAATGTCTTCTTGTTGTTGTTCTGTTGAAATACTTTGTATTTTCACAATTATGTGGCTGTTACTTTGACATGTACCAGCTACATAAAAATTATAGAAGACCAAATACATCCCTTCATGGCCTTACTGACACTAATTCCTTATAGCTGTAACGTCTTTTTGCAGGACAATCCTTCCTGCTGCAGTGCAAAAAAAAAAGAAATTAGGTAGGTTGTTTGAATGTTATGGCTGGTGATGTTCAAGTTGTGCTATTATCTCCCATAAACAAAATAGCAAGAGCTTTTTTTCTCACTCACTAACTTACAGTGGCGTTCAATGTCATATTAATGAGAAATCCTACAGAGAAATAGAAGAGACTGCAAACACTGAAACACTGGCATTGATGGTGGGATTAACATAAAAATGAAGCTTTGTAAGCAGATTTGAGCAGAATGTTCAGATGAGCTGTGATATAAAAAAAAAAAAAAGAAAGAAAGAAAGAAAGAAAGAAAAAAAAAAAGTGGTGCATCAGTATCTTTAGGTAGATTAAAGCCAGAGCAAAATCCCAGTGGCAACATGATCAGCAGGTAATTGAAAATAAAAAGTTTCAACTACAAATTCTCTGTATTTCTTTACAAAATAAAACGTGGATTCCACTGAAGATATGCCATTTATAAAGATTACTATACAAGTTATACAGGGTGGATTTTTACCCCTATGATCCTACGTCTATCATCAGAACAAATGTGTTGTCTGCATAATCAACAAGCCTGGGAATAGTAGTGATGGGGAAGCATTTCTTTAGTCAAGCCAGCTTTCTGAGCATCCTAGCATACTGTAAACCTCTGTTGTGTCTACACCATAGCAGACAGAGGTGTTTAGGCAGCTGCTGGCTGGCATGATCCTGCTGTGAAGCTGCCATGGACCGTGTGGTGTCCTCCATCTATAGCCAACACTAACATCTGTTCTAGTCCCACCACTGTAAAAAAGAAGCGCTTTGTCAGGTAGTTTCCCCAATACTAGAGCTAATGAATGAGCACTGCTGTCAGTTGTATTGTGTTGCCAAAGTAGAACTTCAGCCATAGAGAGCTGAACAGTCTTGGTACAATAAGTTAGAGAAAAAGTGCAAAATGCATTCGAATTGTCACGTTAATATATACAGCACAATATGAAATGACTCCAAGGAAAGATTTGAGCTTCCTCTATGTTATAATAAATAAATGTTGTTTGTCTTATTGAGAAAGTTCAAAGTTTTAGATTTGAAAAAGTATGTATTCTAGTATATCATAGAAAATATATATTTTAATCACCATTGTCCTTTTTAGATTCTAATCAATTCACGTGTTTAGTTCATTCCTGGAGCTGATCTGTGAAGCTGTTAGGAAATATTGGCTCTTACCTCTTCACAGATCTGTTTCAACTCAGCAGATTTTGCAAATGTCTTGCTTAATTAGCCCGTTTCGTGTCGTACCTTAGCATTTTAAATGTGAACAGGGTTATAAATCATTGCGGTATCACAGTTGTAGAAGGTTAAAAGTCAAACAGTAGGACGTGTGCTGATGAGATGTTCATTATGACTGTGTTGTAAATAGAAGTCCTGGGGTGAGGCCAGACAGCCTTCATGCTTTCAGCAGCAGTTTCTAGATGATACAAATCTACAATTCCCAGGTGGGATTATCCTGAGTTTATAGACAGTCAACCGCAACATGTTCTTTAGTATTATTATAAAAAACATTCACAAGTTTCAGCATGCATAATGACACAAAAATATCATTCATTCAGTTTTATTTTCATTTAATTTCACTCCAACAAGCAAACTCTATTTCCTGTCACAGAATACAGTTTACTTCTAGGTGTTCCCCAGACTTTCCCAAACCATCTGTGAGATATAATCTCACAAAACCAGCAGCAAATTGGTCTTCCCTGTGTTCATCATCCAGTGGGACAAAGAAATAACTCAAACAGGAGTTAACCAGGTGGTATCCATGTACTGTACCTAACTGGATCCTTTCAGGCACCTCTATGAGGCTCTGCCAAGTTTCATTTGAGTTCCTCATAGGGCTTCATTCATAAACTACTAATTGTAACTTGTAATTGGCAGCCTACAACCAGTTAAAAGGCCCCTCAATTTGAAATTTCAACTCCAACTTGGGCAAATTTGTCAACTACAATTTCCGTCCCTGTCAATTCCATATAGCTGCAAACACTATAAACAGTGTTAAGTCCCCCTTTTCCACTTATTAGGGTTAAAAGAACAGTAGTGTCTTTAGATCGGTTAATAAACAGACACAGTACTTGTTTAAATTTGTAACACTGACCAAACTAATCTCTATTTTGAGAAGGTCATTTCTAATTTGCTGCTGATACTACTCACTACTGGGATGACCACTATTCTTTCTGTTTGGAACTCAAGTTTGGTTCCAACAGACAGTTGATGAGAAGTTCAGTTTCAAACATGAATGTTTTGAAGTTCATCATAGTATAACAATAGAAATTATGTTTAAAATGCTTTTTATGAGCTTTAAATATTTAAAACAACAATAACGAAACAAAAATGACAGGCTTCTGTGTAGGGTCGAACGTGCCAAGAAGGGAAATTATGTTATTACAACTTGCAGATGACAACTTACACATACAAATCATTACAATTTGACTGACAATCCTCTGACTTGGCAAAAAATTGTGGGCAGTCTCCTCAAACCCAAATGTAGCAAATGACTTTAAATCGACATGGATGCTCATTAAATCAACAATAAGCAATAAAACAAGTAATAGTTTTAAATAAATGATGCTATATGTATGAGTATTTGTCAGTCAACATACAGACATTGACTTATAAAACACTAACTACATTTTTACAGTATTTTGCAATTTACAGTAGTAAATCACTCTTCATTTACTCCATGAGCACTGCGGCGTTCATAGATTTTTCTCCATTCTGCATCTTGAATGCATAAAGGTTGAAAATATGTTCCAACTTCCCACTTTGTAACTTGAATGCAGCATAAATTCGCGCTTCCTCATACATATCACTACTGCTGACATCACACATATATCACTACTGCTGACATCATACATATCACTACTGCTATCTGTTAATTCCTTTTACTCATCTGTAATGAAATAAGATATATGTTTGTGGTTAATGCAAGTCTTTCTGAATACAGGAGCTAACCTGACAGGGTTCCTAAAAATTTTTTTAGTAAACTTAGTAAATGATGTTTCTATTTTTTTTATTAAATAAACTATTTTATTACAAATAAAATGGCTTAGTTTAAGGTTGACATGCAAACACTGCATCTAACTAGCTAAATGAATGTAGGTTAATGTACGTTAGCATAATTATTGGTGGACAAAGAACCTGTGCTTGAGAAAAAGTACAAAACCCTGCTTAAATACATTGAGCATAGGTAGTAAAAGTTACTACTAATACAACTAATAAATGCTTTAAAAAATTTTTTACAGAAACAAAAGGTATCTTGAGTTATGAGGTTACATGTAGGGGGTGGGGTTTTGTTTATTCTTGTCAAATTAACTTGATTCTTTTGTATATTATCACCTAAGTTGCTTTGCTAAATTAAATAAATCAAGTAAGTAGATGTTTATTTCACATGTTAGGAACCATGTGTGTAGTCTGTGTGTCTACATGCTCCCTAAGGTTTCATAAATGTTTTGTCTCTAATGCAGCCTACAACATTTGTCAACTGCATGGAGTCTTGCATAGCTTACACACTTATGAGTTATGTTGGTTGCTCATGCAGTTGAGCCCCTCTAGGGGAAAATACAAATACATTAAAGGCACGGCTGATGTGAGATTTGACATTCATTGGCTGAGACAGCACCCTTAGGATTCTAAAAGGTTCTTTTGAGCATACTGTCTTTATGATATTGTGACCCACAACCTCTTTGCTTTGAATCTTGTGCAAATAACTTGCTCTGCCTGTGCAGTTGAAAGATGGGTCAATCTGCCAGAAAATCTGCCTCAGATTATGGGGAAAGCACTTAAGCAGGGATAGAAACAAGGGTTGGGATAACCCCCAAAAAACTTAAACAGGACGTCTTTGGAAGAGCAAGCAATGCCTATGGGTTTAAATTATTATGCACAGGAAAAAACAAGACATGCTAGTGTTATATATCCTAGTAGTCATCCTCTTGGACTTGAAAATTTGCCTAGACAGGGGTTATCAGATTTTTTGCTACCAGAGACCTTTAAAACATATATTATAGAAATTTCACAGACCCCCCAAGTATGCATTTATTTTATGAACATAATCCAATTATTAAATAACAATAAAAAATTGTTTATTGATTAATTGTGTATAATAATAATAACAATAATAATATTAATAATAATAATATTAATAATAATAATAATAATAATAATAATAATAATAATACAATGAGTATTTACTGAAGCCATTGATATTCAACTGACAGAACACACTATGTTCATATTGACATTATTTATAGACTTAGTTGTGTTCGGGGTATTAAGATTTGTACCAAAGAGATGCAATTCAGCTGACCAGTAAAACAAATTAAAAACAGGGCATTAAAAATTATTTCATAAAATTAGCAACAAAATAAAAAGATAAGAAAACCAATGTATTACCAATTATAAAAATGTCCTCACTTGTTTATATATGTTTTATTTCTATCTATAAAGACCTCAATACATGCAAGACTTTGATAATATAGAGGTAGCATTTTCCCCCTCTGCAACAAACAAAAACATCACTGACAACCTGACAGCTTTTACAAACACCTTAGGGTCCCCACTTTGAGAAGCGCTGGCTTAGACAAATCTGCAAGTATCTCGGCACCCACACACAAGCCACAAAATACACTTGCCACACCTCATGAAATATCAGATTGCATTTCATCCATCATACTCTGTAGTCTCCCTTTCCAGTTTGTAAAAAAATCCTCCTGGTGGCCCCCCCCCCCCCGGGGGCCCCCCCCCCCCCCCAAAAAAAAAAAAAAAAAAACAAAAAAAAACATGTAGCTCTTACCATTCTTCTGTAAAAAAAAAAAAAAAGAAAAGAAAATCACACATTTTGAGCTACATGCATGTCATATTGCTCTCTGATGATTGTAAAGCAACCTCAGAGGTTTGTTCTTCGGATTTTATGTTCCTGAGTTCCCTGCCACACCAAGCTGTCTCTCCCAGGCTCCTGAGCAAGGACCTTAAGCCCATAGCTGCTCATTTATATAAATTAAATATATGTAAGTCGTGCTGGATAATGGCATGTGCCAAATGCTATGAATGTACATTTCTTAGCTATATAAGGCAATGTACACACCTTTTAGTATGTAAGCAAAAAGTTAAAACATACAAATATTGCATGTGTGTAAGATATGGGACAAAAGTGGTCTAATGTAATATGAGATATTAAATGTATGGTACAATGTTAACTCTAGTTTTTGCAAAGTTTTGCATATTCTATGCGAGTGTATGAAAGTGAGTAGCCATAAGAATTGTTTTTCTGCATAAGTCAAGGGCACAAACAAGTTTGTACTATGAGTAAAATCTGTTATCTACAGCTTCTGGTGAATCTGTATGATGGAACTTGTGTCTGGTATAAGTATAAAATAATATATTAATATTGTGCACACAGAAACAACATTCAATGGTGTTTGTTGACTCTGAAAACCATTTAAAGAAATATCTATTTTCAACAATAACCATTTATTTGCATTTGCTGTGAATATTCTTTAGGAGTGAATAATTGTACAAGAAGAAAGATCAATAGCTTCTTCAACTTTTTTGTATAATGTCTCCTTTCAGCACAAGGAGCACTGTTCGTTAGTTCTAATGATTTCCTTCCATGTGCTTTTGTTTTATTTCTAACGTTGCTCTGTGTTCTGTCATTAGTGTATATCCAAATCGTACTCACCTGCTTTCTTTTTAGCTCTTGATTAGTTTTTCTATTTATTTCCTCTTTTGTCTTTTTCCCACTGCCAAGTAACATCATTGTTATTGTATGCCTTGGACTGCTTTGTTCCTAGTTCTTTGCAATTCCTGGTCTTGACCTCTGCCTGATCATTAGAATTACATTTATGGATTACTCTAAGCTGATGTTCTCTGACACCCACCTTCAATATGAATATTTATACATTGATTTGTGCAGCTAAAAGTCACAGTAACTTATTTTCTGGTGCAAAAACACAAATGCTTGAAAAATCTATATTTTGTCCTATGATTATGAAATAATTTAAAAGCCAACAATAATCCTTTTTTTTTTAGTTTCTTGAGCATTTAATAAACATACTAAAAAGAGGCAAGGTTGGCATGCCACATTTTTACATTTGCTTCAGGAACCAGAACAAAAGAAATATTATAGGATACAGTAGACAGGTTTGTTTCTATACCAGTGCATCATATCTGATGAAAAGATGTATTGATTTAGTCAGACTGATCAACGAAATTACATGCTGAGCCCCTGTCCTTGTTGCCAGCACCATAATTGTAGCCAGAAACCAATTGTCCATGTATCTATGTATGTGTGTTTCTGTTTGTGCCTGGTCTCTGTGCATTGTTAAGACCTTTAGAGAGGAAACAGAACCAGCTGTTGATCTGGTTCTGATCTGCCACACTGGCATCTCAATATGTCGAAAACCTCCTTCGCTCCTTCTCACATCAACAAACTAGCAGCAGCTAAGGTGCAATTTGTTGCATTTAGTCCATAACTGTCAGGGAAAGATATACTCACCCCATGCACACTTAAATGGCTGCCCATAATTTCCTCCACTCCACTCCTCATATTATACTAATTGAAACTGTGAGCTGCCAATGCTACTGATAGCTGAGCTCATTTCTAAATTAATAAAACATAGGCTTTAAAATGCATGCCATCATCATGTCTTGTGGACATTTTATATCAGAGAGCAGTAGACAGTGTTTTTTTCTGAACAAGACATTGAAGAAGAGAATGCATTTAATAGGAGACTTTTCAAAAAGTCTGCATGTTGGACATTCACGTATTATTAAACGTAACCATTAACTGTGTGTGTGTGTGTGTGTGTGTGTGTGTGTGTGTGCTATTCGCCATTTTCGGCATCTGAGCATGTTTGGCTTTGTGCAGGAGGCCATGAGCATGCATTTAATTTAATGAAAACATCTTTTAATGGAGGTAAAGGCAAGCGGTGTGAAGCCAATTTTAAATAGCTATCATGTCTGTTAATAATTACACAAGGATTTTAATAAGCAGCCTTTGCTCCTTTGTCTTTCCTTCACTAGAAAACCAATGATCGTGACAGAGCGATGCAAATCCTCAAACACTGAAGACCCTATTTTTTGGGCATAGAAGAGGAGGTTGGTAACCCGGTTGAGGCCCGGGTTACCAACAACCGCCACAGGTATCGTTAGCCAACAGGGTACTTGTGGAAATCTGGCTACTGTTGTCTGAAGAAGGAGAAGGAGAGGAGGAAGATGTCTTCAGAGATGGCAGTGAAAGGAGAAGTGTAGGAGAGTGGAGGTTCCGGTTGGTACTTTAAATGTTGGTACTATGACTGGTAAAGGGAAAGAGTTGGGAAGAGAATTAGCTGATATTATGGAGAGGAGAAAGGTAAATATGTTTCATGTGTTCAGGAGGCCAAGTGGAAAATGGAGTAAGGCCAGGAACATTGGAGGTGGGTTTAAACTGTTCTATCATGGTGTGAATGGAAGGAGAAATGGTGTAGGGGTGATTCTGAAGGAAGAGTACAGTAAGTGTGTAGTGGAGGTGAAGAGAGTTTCCGATAGGGTGATGATCGTGAAGCTGGAAGTTGAAGGAGTGATGATAAATGTCATCAGTGCTTATGCTTCACAAGTGGGTTGTGAGATGGAAGAGAAGGAAAAATTCTGGAGTAAGTTGGATGAAGTGGTAACGAGTGAACCTAAGAATAAAAGATTGGTGATTGGGGCAGATTTCAATGGGCATGTCAAGTCAAGTCAAGTAGCTTTTATTGTCATTTCAACCATATATAGCTGATGCAGTACACAGTGAAATGAAACAACGTTTATCCAGAACCTAGGTGCTACATAAAACGACATAAAACAACAGAACAGAAAAAACCACAGGGCCAAGAACTAAGTGGGAGATCCTTACCACATGAAGTGCACGTGTGCAGCTGGTGCAAACAGTGCAAAAGACAACACAAGACAGTGCAAGACAACACAGGACAGTGCAGGACAATACACAAAACAAAAATAGCTCTGCCAGTAAACCTGTCTTAACAGAATAAGGTGCACACAACAATGTGTAAACAATATTGTTCAATTTAAACAAATAGCAGCAACCAAGATAAAGTGAAAATTGGCAAAAATATGTGGACGGAATATTGTGCAAAGGACCATAGCAGCAATCCTGGAAGATGTGCAAAAAAACGGCATGTAGGTGAAGGGAACAGAGGTGATGAGAAGGTGATGGTAGGTATGGCCTTAAGGAGAGGGATGTGGAAAGGGAAGATGGTGGTCAATTTTGCTAAAAGGATGGAAATGTCAGTGGTAAATATGGATTTTAAGAAGAAGGAGGAGCATAGGGTGACGTATAAGAGTGGATGAAGGTGCACACAGGTGGACTATGTTCTATGTAGAAGATCCAACCTGAAGGTCATTGAAGACTATAAGGTGTTGGTGGTCTGTAGGATGGTTTTGGAGGTGAAGAAGAAGAGGAGGAGAGTGAAGACTGAAAGAAGAATAAGATGGTGGAAACTGAAGGAGGAAGAGTGTAGTGTGAGATTCAGGGAAAAGGTCGATGGTGGTGAAGAGATGCTGGCAACTAATGCAGAAGTGATGAGGGACACAGCTAGAAAGGTACTTGGTGTGACATCTGGAAACAGAAAGAAAGACAAAGAAACATGGTGGTGGAATGAGGAAGTGCGGGACAGCATAAGAAAAAAGAGATTGGCAAAACAGAATTGGGATCAACAGCTGTATGAGAAGTTGGACACTAAGTT
The DNA here is from genome assembly GCA_024362625.1 of Silurus asotus. NCBI lineage: Eukaryota > Metazoa > Chordata > Actinopteri > Siluriformes > Siluridae > Silurus > Silurus asotus. The sequence continues at coordinate 2,127,643 of MU551670.1, forward strand.
AGGAGAAAAGGATTTGTACCGATTTGTCAGGCAGAGGGACCGAGCCGGGAAGGATGTGCTGCAAGTTAAAGCAATAAAGGATGGGGCTGGAGACTGTTGACTAGTGAGGAGAGTGTGTTGAGATGATAGAGGGAGTATTTTGAGCAGCTAATGAATGAGGAAAATGAAAGAGAGAAAGAAGGTTGGATGTGTAAAGATGGTGAAGCAGGAAGTGGATAGGATTAGTAAGGACAAAGTGAGAGCAGCTATTAAGAGGATGAAGAATGGAAAGTCCAGATGGGAAGCATGGAGCATGGAGATGTTTAGGAGTGATGGCAGTGGAGTTTTTAACAAGAATGTTTAACAAGATTTTGGAAGGTGAGAAGATGCCTGAGGAATGAAGAAGGAGTGTGCTGGTACCGATCTTTAAGCATGAGGGAGATGTGCAGACCTGCAGTAACTACAGGGGAATTAAGTTGCCCCGTCACAACATCAAGTTATGGGAAAGAGTAGTGGAAGCCAGGCTGTGAGAGGAGGTGAGCAACGATATGGTTTCATGCTGAGGAAGAGCACCACAGACGCATTATTTGCTTTGAGAATGTTGATGGAGGAGTATAGAGAAGGTCAGAATGGGAATGAAAGCCAGTAGGAGTAAGACAGAGTACAGTGTATGAGAGGGAGGGCCGTGGAGTGGTGCGGTTGCAGGGTGAAGAGGTGGAGAAGGTGGAGGAGTTCAGGTACCGGGGGTCAACAGTGCAAAGTAATGGAGAGTGTGTTAGAGAGGTGAAGAAAAAATTGCAGGCAGGGTGGAGTGGGTGGAGAAGAGTGACAGGAGTGATTTGTGATAGAAGGGTATCCGCAAGAGTGAAAGGGAAAGTTTATAGGACTGTGGTGAGACCTGCGATGTTGTATGGTTTAGAGACAGTGGCATTGACTAAGAGATAGGTGGTGGAGCTGGAGGTAGCAGAGCTGAAGATGTTGAGGTTTTCGCTGTTGGTGATGAGGATGGACAGGATTAGAAACGAGTTTATTAGAGGGACAGCGCATGTAGGACGTTTTGGAGACAAAGTAAGAGAAGCTCGATTCAGATGGTTTGGACATGTGCAGAGGAGGGACATGAGTTATATCAGTAAGAGAATGCTGAGGATGGAGCCACCAGGAAGGAGAAAAAGAGGAAGACCAAAGAGGAGGTTTATGGATTCGGTGAAGAAAGACATGCAGGTAGTTGGTTGGAAAGAGGCAGATATAGAGGACAGGGGGGGTATGAAGATGGATGATCCGCTGTGGCGTCCTCTAACAAAAGCAGCCGAAAGAAGAAGAAGAAGAAGAAGAAGAGGAAGAAATAATACAGTACCATTATTTACTTACTACTACTACTACTACTACTACTTATATATATATACAGTGGAACCTGGTTATGTCGGTGTCGTAGGGGGTCGCCAAAAAGCATCAAGGTAACCGATGATCGAAATAAACAAAAATCAAAATGGCGGCAATATATTAACGTGCTTGAAATTTCTTTATGTACATGATGTGCGTTAATAAATGAGAATGTGCATGCACGTGTTTTTGAAGGTTTTTTTTTACACAACAGCATTGCCGCGATTTGTTTGATGAAGGCATGCTATAAAAATACACACAGTACTTGTTTATCTGTCAGGAATCCACCTGAATGATTGTGATCTGCAATCACTTAAACGTTTAATGGAAATTAAATTATAAAAAAACAACAGGCAACTCACCGCTATGTTTAATAGTGAAAGTAAGAGCATTTCCGCACACACAGTGCAAAGGGACATCAAGGGACTGAGATTAAACAGCTGTGTAGCCTTAAGAAAATCACTTATCAGTGAGGCTAATCAAAAAAATGCTTTCACTTGCTAGAGAGCATAAAGATTGGACTCTGAAGCAATGAAAGAAACTCATGTGGTCTGATGAGTCCTTATTTACATCGTTACAGGGTGATGGGTGCATCAGGGTAAGAAGAGAGGCGAATGAACTGATGCACCCATCATGCCTAGTGCCTACCGTACAAGCCTGTGGGGGCAGTGCTATGATCTGGGGTTGCTGCAGTAGGTCAGGTCTCGGTTCTGCTTACCATATTTTCCAGACTATAAGCCGCTACTTTTTTCCCGCGCTTTGAACCCCGCGGCTTAAACAACGAAGCGGCTAATATATGGATTTTTTCTGGGTTTTTCCCGGTTTCACAAGCTTCAAGCCAAAAAAAAAAAGAGCCCGATAACATTAGACCAATGAAATTGCCGAACAGGTTCAGGTGAACCAATGAAACTCTTTATTATAAATCAAGATGCGCCCCCCCCCGAATCGGTCTGCACCACATCATAAACATGGATGAGGTTCCTCTGACGTTGGACCTGCCGCTCACTCAGACTGTCTACAGGAAATGCGAATCATTCATCATGCTGAAAACAACCGGGCATGAAAAAAATGCCTTCACCTGTGTTCTGAGCTGCACGGCATCGGGAGAAAAGCTTTTTCACCGATGGTGATTTTTAAATACAGGACGATACCAGAAGAAAAACTCCCGAAAGAAATAGTTGTGAAAGGAAGAAGGAAGACAGTGAACAATGACTTTCTTGGTAGGCTACTGTTTAGATACAAGCTGTGTAAAAGTCACTGTCTTTCGTTTAAGCCTGTGTAAAGTTCAATAGTTTTTAATAGATTCAGTGGGTGTGGCTTATATTTGGGTGCGCTTAATAGTCTGGAAATTACGGTATATTATATGGCTAAAGAATGAGGCCAGCTGACTACCTGAATATACTGAACGACCAGGATATTCCATTAATGGATTTATTCTTCCCTTATGGCATGGGAATATTCCAAGATGACAATGTCAGCAGGAAACAAACATTCTAATTCTTAAATCCTCAGAGAGTTCTTTGCCATGAGGTGCCATGTGGAACATCCAGTGGTCAGTATGAGAGAATTGTACTCAACGTACAGCTGTTATCGGTAAGGGTAAACTCATTTTTGTTGTTATACAAGCTGCACATTGACTACTATAAAATATATTCCAGTTTTTAGGGGAGATACTGTGTATACATGAGGTGGTACCAAAAAGATTCAAGATTAGCTTTGTTTACAAGAAAGTTATTTATTTACAATTTATCTACACACACACACACATGTATATATATACATTTATATATTGTTACTATTTGCACTATATCTATCTATCTATCTATCAAGTATATTGCAAGTATATAGAGTTTCAAGATGGAAATGTGCTACAGATTAAAATTAGATATGATAAATCACTTCTATCATATCTAATCAAATTACTTATTTACTTGCTACTAAAATACCTACATAAAAGCCTGAATATAAAGAATATGCCAGTCACATGGTTGTGAATAGGATGTGGATTAACAGCAACTCCAGGCACAAACCCCTATGGCTAATGGACAGCGTGTTATTACTTTTTTTAAAACTATTGTATTCTAACTCATCTGAATATCTTAAACATACTGTACCAGTGCTTCCAAAGATAAGTTGTACATCTAGCCTTTCCCACTTGTGAGCCTTTGGATTTACAGATTCTAAGCAAATGTTTCCAAAAGCTGGTCTCTAAGGATGTCGTTATTCAACAGTTTTTTTCTTTCTCTCTCTAACTCTCTCTCTCTCTCTCTCTCTCTCATTCTCCCACCTCTCAATGTGCCTAAAGAGCACTGAATAACCTGTACAGTTCTACTGAGAGCTTGGAGAGAGTAGGTTGTCCAACTATTGTCGAGGCTCTTCCTTTTGCACCAACTGATTGATCGACAATGACAGTAGGTAGTCTTCAACAATTGTTGATGCGCTTTCATTGTGGGAACTGATTTCCCCTCTTAAATAAATTTAATTTTAAAAGGAAATAATTTTTAAGTACTTTTTAGGTAGCTGACATTGCATTTATACTTCAGTTATAGCCATCAATGCAACGCTGACACTTGAGTTATGCTGGAAATGGGGCGGCTTTGTGCACTTACAACCTTGATCTTTCAGTAAAACTCTCTTCCTCTCTTACGGCAGCGTGTTAAACCATGCGACCCAGACAGCAGTAAATGGACAATTTACAACCGCCATATATTAAAGCAGAAGGCCTGCTAAACCCAGAGAAGTCCTTCTAAGCTGTGTTAGTTTCGCTCTGTTGGTTTTCTCTGAGGCTTCAGAGTGTCTACAATTCACCTCTCTTCATTTCCTTTGCCATTTAAAGAGCCAGTGCTGCCTTAAAGGTTTTTAATCAATGCATGGCTTTTCAGACAGTGCACAAACAGTAAGCGTGAGCTGAACAGGAGTTAATCGCACTCCATGCCTGAATGTTGGGTGGTCCACTGAGTTTCGACCAGGAACATATCTGTAAACAAGTAGCAGTAGGGTCCCTGGTTCAAATATGAGTTATGGTTTCTGTCTGTCCAGAGTTTTACATGTTCTTCATGTAAGTTTATTCAGGATTTCTGGTTTGGTTAAATTGCCATAATTAAGAGTGTGTATGTGCATGGTGCTTCATGATGGAATGGTGTAGAAGGACAGATGAATGGATAGACAGGTATGTAGATAGATATTTTATTGATTCCCAAGGGAGGAAGAGGCAAAACACTCAAGGACGAGATTGTTGAGATGACATTATATATTAATACTCAGCAACCTCAAGTAAGAGTTGAAATGTTAAATGTGAGAAATCACTAAACTCTACAGTTATATGAGTCTGTAAGTGGGTGCCTCAGTTGAAGTGGGAGCACTTTCAAGTATCTACTTTATCCTAAGAGCTTTTCTACACTCTAATGTCAATGTGAGATATGTTGTTCTCTCATCTTCTTCTTAGCTTGATAATAAAATAAAGTGGCAGCATGCAGCACATGGTTATATTTAATCAACTTAGTTTGATGTATCATAATTGAGTCTAGATGTGCTTCCTTGTGTTTGAAATACCACAGTGATACAATAACGCCAAAGTTCTCATGAACTTGCTGTCAAATTAGTGCTTAATGATTTTTTGTGCTATATTTTTTGGCAAATTTCTAGCATAATCTGGTTTAATGTTTACCTCACTTACAGTGATGCCAACTAGCAATACTATATTATTCTAAACTAGGGTGAATCAGAACAAATTTAAGGACATTTTCATTATTGTTTATTTTTTTTTATAAATTCTGTTTTTCATGTTTAGCTCAAATGTCATTCAAAATGATAATCCTGAAACATCCACTGTTTTTTTTCTGAAATGTTATATTTTTTATCTTTAAATCCTTTTAAATTATAATTCTCAAAAACCAAGAAAAAATAGTAATAGGGTTATCTGGCTTACAAAAGTTATTTACCTACAGTTTTATCTGGTTGCACTTTCCCTGCTTCACAAAAAGAATTAGAGCTATGATTAAAAACATTTAGGATGAGAAAAAATGCTGAAAAAATATGCACCCATGGACACACACACACACACACACACACACACACACACACACACACACACACACACACACCCCAACCCAACAGATGGCTGTAGGCACATCTGGCACAGCTGGAGCCAGTTGAACATCTGTGCAGTCCCAGGTGTGGCAGGATGCAGAAACCACCACTGTGGTATTGACCTCTGTCGTAATTCCCCCATGTTTCTTTGATTCTGCCCAGAATCACAAAGCATGAACCCACACATGCATACAACCTTCCCATCACAACAATCCTGTTGGCTTGACTCATATAGCTCAAGACTAAATAGAGCGACAGAAAGATAATTTTATAACATATTGCTGCCATAAACATACAATAGTCATAAAACATTTAGACATAAAGAGTTTGACAGACACGCTGTATCCCTAGGCAGAAGTAAAGATGACTGATAGCCTTCATCCTTTCAATGTCAAGAAATGTACTCACATTGAAATTCCCATCATGCTATTAGGACATGCAAGGAAATTCAATTGAAAACATTTGCCTTTATCTTGGCCATGGAACATGAAGAAAAGTTGTTATTCTTGGTCCGTCTCCTGGAAGTCTTTAATCGTAACAACAAGACATTTAACAACCTGCATAGCTTTAACACTCTCATGCGCCTCCATCTTAACTCCACTGTAAATTCCATTCCACAATCCAATGCTAGTCAAATGCCTACATAATGTAAACAGCACCAAACAGTAATATTTACCAGACCTTGACTCTGTCAGAGATAATGAAATATATTTTGTAAGATTGATCAGAGGACAGGACTATTTTAAAAACGCAGTTCCACCCAAAAGAAAAATAATATTATTGTTTACCCCACCATTCATATTTAATAAGTATTATATCCTGGTAAGCATTTCAGTGGATCCAGAGTGTATACTAAGAACACACAATGAACACCAGTCTATCAACGTATACATACATTCATACACAATCCATCCACCAGCATGCTTTGAAAGGTGGGAGGAAAATTGAGGAAAACCAAACAGAGAACATGAGATACAGAAACCTGAGCTCAGGATAAAACCTGGGGCTCTGGAACTGTGAGATAGCAACACTAAACATTGCGCCACCATGCCGTCCTTTGTTTGCAATTGCCTGCCATATTTTCCGACAAACTTAGTTGGTGTTATTTGTCAAAATATGAATATTAAATAATACAACAAAAAGATGAGTAAATAAACGACACTTTTACATCGAAAATCATTGCTTTTCTTTGTCCCATGGTCTTTCTTTGCCACAAATTGACTGCCAGGTCCTGCCTGCATGGAAGCCCTGCATCTTTATGTGTATCTGACTTTATAATAATAAAAATAAATAAATAAGTAAAAAGCCCTTTTTTGGAGTTGACCTATAAAGCATGTGATTTCCCTTGTGACCTGTAACAGTCTTAGGTGGTTGTTTTGTTGTTGTTCCCCACAGCAAGAGAAGCTTCTTTTGACAGAGCGCAGCACTTCACCCGTCTGACAGTTAGTGCATTTGGTTTTAATTGAGCCCCATTTTCAACCCATGCAAATGAAAAGCATATGCAAAAACTCACCACCTGGTTGTGATCAGCTACCGAGTATTTAAAGCCACACATTCGTGCCCAGTGCCAGAGAGCGAGCACAAGATCCTCAGTCATTTTGACAAGCTGAGCCCCCAATTTATTATAATTTTTTTTTACTATGAATCATTCAAACAACTTCAACTAATGTCCTGTTTAGGCCTTGTAGATTATTTGAGGAACATTACAGTTAAATGCATGAACTCCCTTAAGAAGGATTGTCTTCGTTCTCCACTAGAGGGAGTCCTGCACTTTGTCCTCTTCAATCATGTCTCATTTTCGACTGCTAATTCAGTTAGGGACACTTCTGACATGAGTTATGTATCTCTTAATTGAATTTAATCTGCTTCTAATTGCAGCAAATGCATCTTCCTTTGATCGAAACTTTCAGGAATAATGTGTGAAGTAATTCAGAAATATTTAAGTAAGTTCTCTGTTGAGTGCTCATCTGTGGAAGATGCACATTTGCTGAATAAAACCAGCGAGATTTGAAGTGCTGCATGCAAAAGACCAAAAACAGAACAGTTTTAGAGCTTTGGTGATGGCTAGTACAGTATCAAATCGAAAGCTCATTTGATGCTTGAGCATTTTTCTTTTTACATTTTTTCTTTTATATCATCATGAGGCCATATGAGCTGAGTGGGTTCATATCTCCCTGACCTTCAAGGGGTCAGGCTTTTCAAACCACACCAACATGCACACTCCGCATCTGGTTTGACCATCCACACACCCTTCTAGCCCCCTCCCTGCCTAAACCCCATCAATCCTTGTGTCGTCCTTACTACAGTCTCCCTCATTCCCAAAGTGAGTCGTGACACGGAGAAGCGAAGATGATGAATGGATTTTTCCGCACAGGAAATGACAGCTGAAGAGACACCCTACCCTCACTCATCTCCAAGCTCATTTTTCACTCTCCTTCCTCCTGCCATGGCTACTGAGCCTTACATTGGCCTAACAGCCCGCTCTTGCCAGATCTCCATCAAGATGTTAGGTCTTTTTCTCATCTTCCCTGTTTCTACTTCTGACTTGCAGATGGTGTGTTCTGAGGATGGGCTGCATATAATAGTCATATTCCTGAACAGGGAGAAGCCTTAGTTGGTTAATGCAAATAATAGTGAAATTACCCTATACAGCCCCCTTATTTGGCTGTCTCTATATTTGAATTGGAACTGGCTGAGGCCAGAGACATCAGGACACCAGACATCATTGCTTCCATCCTCGACATAACTATAGTAATTGAGGTCCACGTTTTTTTTCTTCAACCTCACAAAGACTCCTGCGATTACTCCTCCTTCACTAGAACAATATAATGCTCCACATCTCTCTAGAATTTCCATTTTTCTAAATTTCCATTCTTAAGCAATAGTGCATCTGCTGGGAGACAGAGCAAAAGTGTAGAGAGAGAGAGAGAGAGAGAGAGAGAGAGAGAGAGAGAAAGTATTTACGATATTTTACATAAAATAATAGCCAGAAAACGGATGTCTTTTCCACATGCTGCATATTGTATGTTGATAATTGGTCTAAGGGGTTTGTAGGAGATGCATTAAAACTTGAAAAAACATTCATTCATGAAATTTGGGGAGGGGAGTTGGAGAACACAAATTAGACATTAATTCACAACTAATAAGTCATACTGTAGTTAGTAGTAAACACAACAAAGTCCACTGGTTGGTAGTGCTTGTTTTTGGTAGTGTTTTATTCAGTGTACTTAGAGTAATAACTTATAGTCTATACCTTGTTTTCTTTCAGGAATTGAGCAAAGTTGATTAACAGCGATATTAATTCATGTATATACACTACATATATTTACATATATTTTTTTGCATGTCGTACTCTGTATGTATGTATGTATGTCTGTGTGTGTGTGACAAATAAAATGTGATTTTATTACTGAAATTATCAGTTTGTTCCTAAAAACAAAAACTAAAAGACAATGGTGTGTAATGTAAACAGATACTCTGCTATGATGCTGTTACCTGTGATTATTTGAATAGCACATCCCGGAGTGTTTTATTGTTCTTTTGCCCTGATTTGTGATTTGGTGCCTGATTACATTTTAACTATTTATAGTTATTTATAGTTGATATGTCGCAGAACATCCATGAAGGAAGTGATTTTCTGTTCTCAATTTTGCTGTAGCAGCTATTAACAGTTCTTCTTTCATCAACCTCCCTTTTAAGTGATCATTACTCTAAACAAACAAACAAACAAATAAATAAAATTATTAATAAAAAAAATCCTCTGTCCTTAAATCTCACGCAGAAGAAAGATTTAAGAACCATCTTTAAATCAGCATTGACATTAGAGATACTCGTCATATTAATGATTATACATTTTATATAAACTGTACAGCTGCACGACTTGTGTTGAATCTGCCCAAGTTCTCCCACACCACCCCACTGCTGCGCTTCCTCCACTGGCTTCCAGTAGCTGCATGTATCAGATTCAAAACACTGATTCTTGCCTACAAGGCCAAAAATGGACCAGCACCATCCTACCTCAGAGACCTTATCACACCTCACACTGCACCACGCTGTCTGAAATCCTCCAGCACTGCTCGACTGGTACCATCTTCTTTTTAGGGGAAGAGGTAAATATACTTCAAGGCTCTTCTCTGTTCTGCCACCGAGGTGGTGGAATGAAACTCCCAGAGATGTCCGGACAGCAGATTCCCTTACAATCTTCAAGCGATGGTTAAAGACTAACCTCTTCCTTAAACACTTTAACTAACACTTTCCAAGTTTGCCAGTGTAGATTGATTCATTGCTAGAGACTCAAAGCACTTTTGTACGTCTCTTTGGATAAGGGTGTCTGCTAAATAGCGCAAATGTAAATGTAAATTATTCATTGAATTTATTTATTTATTTGTTTGTTTACATTAGTCTGTGCATGATCTAGCATACGTGAATGAACTGTTACTATAATTCTGTTTTTAGAATCAGCACATTAATAAAAAAACAGAGTTTTGAATTACAGCCATAACCACTGTCACTGCCACTGCTATAAGAACAGACACCTTGTGACCAATCAGATTTGAGAGTACAGCTCGGAGGTATGAAGAAAAGAATATAGACAGAAGACAAATAATTTTTTCATTATTGAATTGTTTAATAAATCCAACATGATATGGTTATGCATGAGCTATGGATTGCAACCAGTTTTCTTGTTTCTTTTTTATAAGAAGGTCAGTATTGGAGTAATGTCCTTGATTATCAGCTGTGGAGAAAAAAACAGTTTTTCTTAGCATCTTTCACACTGTGCCCTTGTTTCTTATTTTGAGAATCCAGTAGTTCTTGTTCTGTTGGGACTCAAAGCAAGGCTTTGTGTGTCTGTTTTACCTCAAACAATGTATTGTACTGACTTGCTGTGGATTGTTGTGGTTTGCTGGACAGATCTGTATGAAGATAAATCTATACCACCTAATCTGTACAGGGTCGTGTAGGAGCCTGGAGATTATCCCAAGGGTACAAGGTCTGGGTACAATCACAGGGCACTGTCACAAACTCCATGCTCACAGGAAGGAGGCGGGATTTGAACGCGTGAAGGTGTGAGGCAAACGTAACCATTATATAGAGAGAAATTATATATATATATATATATATATATATAAAAATATAAACAAATTACTTTTAAATAAGGTAAATGCACTGTACTGAGTTTTCTTAATATTTTAGTTTGAAATGTTTCGAAACTTTTTTTTTTACCCTGGAACTTATGGAAGCCCAATTCTGCCACCTTAAAAAAAAAAAAAAGTTTGCCTAATTCAGAATTTTTTTCTCGCAATTCCGACCAACATTTCTGGTGCATCCAGAAAATGTCGTCCTGAAGTTTAAAGTTGTTGGTGTATGAATGAGGCTCCCCTGCTTCATCTGTTTTGAAACATCCCCTTTTCTATGGACAAATCATTGCAACAAATCATTGGACAAATCATTGCAAATCATCACATGCTGTTTTTTTTATTCTTTGTATATACCCTCGAGCAAAACCTGTTGTTTCTGATGAACATTTACACAAGCTGTAATTAATTTACTTAAATACATTGCATAGCACAATCCAAGTATGCGAAAACAACAACAACAACAACAACAACAACAACAAAAACTGATTATTAATCAGCTATCCAAAAGACCAGGGACGTGCAGAATTAATGGTGTGATTAATGATCATGGTGTTAGTTGTTACCATGGTGTGTTTTACAGGGCAATATTCCATTAAATTATTCAATATTTGACATTTGATCATAAACATGAAAAAATACATGGTAATTAAAATTTTCTGATTATTCAGATTGCCCATGCACAATATAGAAATAATATTAGCATAAGTATTATTGCCATATTTACTACTTACTTTATCTATACATATTTTCACCAGCAGATATGTTTCAAAATGGCAGTAGACCCATAAAGTGTTGACCCAAATTGGGGGAAAAGAAATGTCAAAATGTATTATAAAAAGCCTTTAATATTTAATGTGAATACTGTATTAGCTTTTAACAATGTTATCTGTGGGACTAAGAATGTTTGTTACCACTTCCTGTAAAATGTTTTAGTATGTACAATAAGTAGGTATAGAATAAGCAAATCAAGCCGATGTACCAATCAAAACATAATAATCAATACACCATAGATCCTGCCCTATGAGCTTTGATGGAGAAAAGTGACCATTTGTATTTCAGGTCATATTTTGCATCATTTAAAGGACGAAAGAAAGATAGAGATTCTTTCTTTGTACTTTTTTCCTTATTCAGGCCAAAAGATTCTTTATTTATTTTTTTATAAAACCAATTTCAAGGTAATATAGCTGTGATCAATAGATACATTTTTAGCTCAGTGTTTGCTTGATTAATACATTTAGTGATTATGATCAATTTCACAAAAACACACACACACCCGCTTATATCTATTATCTAGTTCTCCAACTCATTTTCCCATCTGACTGTCTTTTTTTTATTGTGCCAATAAAGTGCATTCTTGTCTGTCTGTGCCTCCAGGGGTGAGTGAGGGACATTAGGGGACATAAAAAATACCTCCTTTGTTTGAGAGGCTTCGAAGAGAACACACAAACACCTCCTATCTACAGGGAGCTAATGACACTGATCATGTTTCACTGCAAATTGCTTTGCATCGATTTGCCTGTGTGAAATAAGCATCTGACTGATTTTCCGATGATGATGATGATGACAATGATACAACAGTGAGTGTATTTTGGAATCAAGATATCAGGACACGGACACCACACACGGGCATGCTGCAGTGTAATGCACTTCGGAATTGGTAATGATTTTAATTAGGAAGGTACGGCAGGAGAGCGCATCACTGGCGCGCTGACACTCCAGGGTCCTAAGAGCCAATTAAAATGTAGAGCTGATCAAACAGCCTGGCCTGTTTCTGCAGGGAGGTGCCGTCCCCGTGCACAAGCATTGGCACCGCCACTTCTTCCACAGAACCGCGTGAGTTATAAAGGCTTGAGAGGCCACCCAGCCGCAAGTCCATTTAGGATACTGTCCTTACACAAGGCCAAGGTGGAACAGGAATGCTGAGCCATAGGTGAACATGGCAAAAGTCAGGAAAATGAGCTGATGAATTAATCTTTCAATTGTGCAATTCTTTAGTCTTACACACACACACACACACACACACACACACACACACACACACACACACACACACACACACATACACACACACACACAATACCTAATGAGAAAATAAAGCTATACCACCAAAGAGACTATTGTTCAAATAACAGCTCTTTAGAACCACTTAAATAGAAATTTGATGTGATGCATTTCTGTGTGGAAGTGTATGAGCTTTTCAATGCCTGGGCCACACTACAGAATAATCAGGCCAATTTTCCCAGCTTGACAATTGCAAAATGCCTAAGATTTTATGTTGGATTTAAAACATTCTTTTCCCAGATTATTCACTAGTGTGGCGTGTGTAAAATGGAAATAATAAAAACATATTCAACATTAATGACTCATACTTTGGCGTAGGTGGAGGATGCAGACTGTCTCATGTAAAAACGTGTCAAATCTTGACATCATGTGTGTGAGACCAAGCCAGCCTGAACTATCGCCTGCCATGTTTATTTGACCTTACGACACATTTGCTCGTGAGAAACTCTGCAAGATTTCAGTATCAACCGTAACTGTCACATATGCTACGATTTACTTTACAATCTCCAGACCCCCTGTGGGACATGGAAAAATATATTTTTTTATACATCTGGAATTTCCCATCCATCTATCTATCTATCTATCTATCTATCTATCTATCTATCTATCTATCTAGAGGGTAACCTTTTTTGCAATGTAGTATGATTATAGGTCTATTCACAAACATATTAAAATATAATTTAATTGAATAATTGAATAAACATGGCATAGTCTTCACTACAAGATGGACTGCAAAGAATACTGTTGCTTCATTTCAAGAATGTAATGACACACAGGATGTTAGTTATGCAGTTTCTTTGCTGTGTAAGGAAGCTTTATGAAGCAACACCTATTATTACATTTTCATAACATCCAGTGCAATTAAAAAAAAAAAAAAAAAAAAAAAAAAAAAAAAAACTTCACTCAGTGTACGACTGTGATGTTCATGTTATGAACATAATCTAAATATTGAAATATTAGACTAATTATTTGAAGATGTACAGTATAATTCTGCTTACTGAGAGTTTCATTCCAGAATTTTCTAACAATGGAACACACTCTCAGGCCATGCATATATTTGATTAAATCATTTGGCTACCATCAGGAAGTCTTTTTGTGAAACTTTCCCAGTTTTAGCACTGAAGATCATCAGTTCAATGAAATGTAAGGGTATTTCTAATATATATATATTCCCTTGAGCAGTTTTATTATTTTTTTTTATTTAGTTGTAGATGGCTTGCAAATGGATTCTCAAAGTTTTGGTAAACTGTTGTTCTGTATTTGTTAACCGTTTTACAAAAGTATGACATTTCTATACTTTAACCTGGAAGTCTGAAATTAATATTCAAATATCACCATGATGTATTTTAGAAAAGCTGTGGGCAGAAACCTGTCGGTCAGTTAGTGTTGGCAGATTGTATTGCAAGGATTGAAACCCCTATGTAACTGAAGTATGGCGATATCCATCCATGCAGTATTAGGGAATATTAGTTAATATTTAATATAATATAAGTAATATGGAATCTCGGCCGGCCAAAAAACATTGTCTTTAAATTTTTGCCTACCATTTCAGCCCCCTAACTACACTCCTTCATCAAAGAAAATCACAGACTAGGGATGGGTGATATTGCTTCATTTTTTTAATTTGTATTTGATCCCAAGGACTTTCAAAACCAGACACTGATACCAATTCCGATGCTTATATAAATATTTTTAAAGCCTATACAGTTTTTGAAAGCCATTATTATTAATATTAAAATAATCGGCAATGGACTGGCCTTTTCTTTTGTTTAAAAAACATTTAATTCAATCATAATGTTACAACATCCCCCCCATTGTCCAGCAACAGATGCCATGATCTCAAGATAAATGTCTGGGTGACTGAATGCTGACTTTTTTGTGCGATGAACTAAAGGCATTACATAAGATAAAACAGTAATATTTTAATATTTTACATATGTCCCAATACAACACTATAAAAGTATTAATACTTTGGGATCGTTAATACTGACCTGATAATAGTTTAGGAGATTGAAAGGATACAGGGTGAACTACCATCAGTAATTTTCCAAGACAGCATTATAAGCATGTATACATGCAAATTGATGTGGCTAATAAATGAGCGAATTATTGCACCTACAACTTAGGTGTAAATATCAATTTATAGGCAGTTGTAGCTTTTTCCTTTAACTGCCAGAAATCTGTATTATTGTGGCCTAACATTACAGAGCATCACCTCCACTGAGACTGATGCTTGGACCCCAGTGATCGCTGCTTGTGGCAATATTGCACACAAATGATTGCATTAATATAATTGCACTAAAACTAGACAAACACTAATATTGTTGTCCTGCTTGTGTCTTGTTTATCTCCTGGCAGGAGAATCCCCAAACATGCAAAGAAATTATGTATCTATTTCTGAAATCGTGTCAAAGTAATAACTTTAATGAAATAAAATACACAACACTTTGTCGATGTGGCATCCTTTGCTGAATAATAAGAACATAAAGATTAAAGACAGATTTAATCAAATCT
This sequence comes from Silurus asotus, assembly GCA_024362625.1. NCBI lineage: Eukaryota > Metazoa > Chordata > Actinopteri > Siluriformes > Siluridae > Silurus > Silurus asotus. Next base: position 2,142,804 of record MU551670.1, read on the forward strand.
GTAAATCGGTCCACGTAATAATCCTGATTGCAAATGTCCTGGTTTTTCTTGCTCTCTCTGGAAAGGTTATTTTGCTATTTGAATGCTTTACTCCCCAAACTACACATCGATGCATGTGTGTGAGCGTTCCAGTAAAATGATTTGAACTGTGATATTTTATTTTTTTTATAATCATTGTCATGCTCCAAAAGTAGTAGATACACAGACACCATTGTTTAAAAAAATTCGAAGAATTTGGTCTTTTCATTTTTGTGTTTTTTTACATCCATTTTTTTGCCCTTGGCTAAACCTAAAATAGCAAAAAAACAAAACCCTTTCTTAACAATATTCGGCCTATGTGTTCATGATTAGAATGAATTATATCATACAAGGAAAATGTCTGACCCCAGCTATTCAAATAATCTTACACTTTCTTCATATGTGCTATATATATTTTTTTTAATCAAAGATAAATTAGTAGTGCAACATTAAGGCTTACATTAATGTAATGACTGTAAAGTCTTTAAAAGCAGTGGATTACATGATCCTAAACAGAATGTTTTTTTAGTGATTGAAGAACTAAGCACTCAATTATGGTACTGAATGCACAGATTAATTTTAATCCGACCCTTTTTTCCTTTTATTGATATATTATGTGAACTTAAACTCGAATGTGAATTTTCATGAATCTAATCTATTTGAAACGTTACACTTTGCTTTTTTTCAATATATAACTACCCTGCCAAGGTATCTTTACCCCAAAGAGCCAACAGTTTGTTACTGGATACTTTAAGTACTTTTTAATTTCAATTGTATTAGTTGGGTGCGTAATAGGGCCGTTTCTAATTTGCTGAGAGGATTACAACCATAAGAGTGAGGTAATGAAATTGATTTTTCGATTTAAGTTTCATAATTTTGCTTAAATTGAGATTAGGGAGAACAACTTATACTTTTACTGACTAAATCCTCCAATTTAATTGTAGATACAAACTTTTAACCTGAACCAAGGATCTGATTATCTATCTACCTAGAAACAATTTAAAAATGTACATTAAAGATGTAAATAACATAAAAAAGCAATAGACAAAGGAAAAAACAGTAGTACTCTCCTCATTTTGTGAGGAAAAAAACATATGGGTTTCCATATTCTGGTGCTGTGTCCTATAGGAAAACCCCAGGCATTCTCTAGGCTTTCCACATCTTTTTTCTGCATTTATTTCTCGTTCAATCTACCTGTCAATGCTGAGTCTTTGGAACGTTTTGAGGGATTCAGAATTCTCTTCAATGAATGAAGGTTATTGATGGAGAGCTCCAGATGTTTTTACCTGCGACAGACGAAGTATTGTGTTGGCCATGAATGCAGCCTGCACACTGACTTTGCTGTACTGTCATCACTAAATATTGAAAAAAACATCAAATGACACTTATTAACAAAAGAAACACAACAAAAACAACTGGATAGTTAAAAACCTATTGTAAATATTCCGACTGATCACTTCCGTATTATATTAGGAGCATCTGGGCAATAGATTTTTATCTCACAGTACCTTTTCCACAAAAGGAAATAAGACATTTACTGCTAATTTATCCAGAATGTGACTCACTTTAACCCCCTGAAACACCCATTGCTGTTTGCCAGCTTCGCACACAGACACATAGACACACATAAAGTACACAAAGCAGCACAAAGCGTCAGTGTTCTGAGAGCATCGTAGCACTGACACAACGAATCGCTCCGTCGTTTTACGTTACACCATCTATCAGTGTATTGTTTGCTCTCCCAGATCCCCGTATATTTGTGTCGCTTTGCACTCTCTTTCAGTCCCTGGCTGATGAAGGAGGCTAATGAGCGTGAGGCTCTGCTGGTTCCTCCACGTATTGTTCTCTTTCCTCTGGACTGCATTTGGCTTCGTGTCACATCCTGTGGGTGTTTTACACACACACACACACACACACACACACACACACCTGCTTATATCATTTGTAGCTGACATTCTACTAGTGGAAGAAATATAATTCACTATAAGACGCCATTGTTTTATTTTTATTCTCGCCACTGGACTTTAATTTTGGTTTATTTGTTCTGTGATTAACTTCATTAGTTTAACGAGTGTAATATTATAGAACTACAAGCTGGCCAATTATAATTACATATACAAGCAAGGATGACCTCTTGCCTATTTTCTTATTTGCGTACTATGTTACATTATCAGCTCTGTGATTATCCGTAGTGCACATAGTACATTTTTGTGTAGTGCCTAATATAGTATTGTAGAGAGTTCGGGTTCAAATGGAACTTGAAACCCTTGTAGTTATAATATATTTTATTTTGTATTTTATTTTATATATAACATTTCAAATATTGAACGTGAAAATGTTGCTTTTTAAATGTAAAGGCAGCTTGAACCTTGGAAATGTATATCACTTATACTTTTAGAATGTTTCACTTTTGCTGTGGCATGTAAATCATTTATTACATGATCTCTCAGTTGCCAAATAGTTACTTAGAAGGTACTCTATGGTCTTGATCTACGCACACGTTCTAACATTCAAATTTATATAAAATTTAAAATAATTGAGTCAAAATTTAACATAGTTTTTTTTATAAAAATTAAGATTTGTTCGTGTATTAGTTTTTGGTCTATTTATCATGACCACAGTTGTGATGGAGAAACACTTTGAATTCTTGTGCCAGTCTTTTACACTACACTGTTCTGCCCAATCTGTCATTGACTTTAATTCCAGTAAATATCTCTTTGTTTACATTTTTGATCTAGTTACAGCTAGTTATCGCTGCTTAGCTGTCAATGCCTTTATATGTCCCTTTGTATGAGGAGGACTGACAAGGATCATGTGCAACATTCCTGCAAGATTTCTTCCGATGGATTTCTGCCTACGTAACTAAAAATATCATGCTGTGCTTCCTGTTTCACGAGGAGCCCTGGATTCTGCTCATATACTGCTAAATATGCTATTACAGTCTTGGGGATTAAGTTGTGTTCTGCATCGAGATGTCAATTACATGTCAATTATATTTGAACTGCAAAATGATATAACAACCAGTTTTAAAATGAAGCCTGAACTGTAATCACAACATGGTGTTTAAAACATTTTCCGCTTTCTGTGCTGTAATATTAGTAAAAAAAAACAAAAAAAAAAAAGATTGTGTGTGTTATATATATATATATATATATATATAGAACATATATTTCTTGAATAAAATTAGAATGGTAGGGTGTTTAAAATCCGGCTTTACAAATCAACCATGGTGGAAACTGTTTAGAATATCACACACTTGTATTTTCTAAAGGTGTGTGATCACTTAAAAAAAAATCAGGTTCAATAGTAAAATATCCTGCGCTAATAACCGTCCTAGATGTTTAGTTCCTGGATCTGGCGTGCTTGTCTCCCTAGCTCAGGAGTCCAGGTAGGAGATGAATGATTCATTACACAAACACACCCAGTGTTTCCAGTGTAATTTTCTCACCATTTGCTTTCCACATCACAGCACAATATTCTTTCCAACACACACACATGAAACCCTTGATTTTTCCTTTATATGTTGAACCCAAACACCACCCGGATTCTTCGTTATATTACATTACATCTAAGAAAAAATATATATATAAACCAAATCCATATATATATATATATATATATATATAAAATAGATCAGTATACTAATGCATCATTAGTTTCAATATTATTATCTGCAGTTATTCAAATACAGAAAAAAAGAATTTTACGCAGAACAAACCTGCAATAAGAGAGAAGGAAAATGGTATTTCAGTGATCATATAAGGCTTAAAAAGACCCGGCACATTTGTATGTTTATTTGATGTTGATGTGCATGCAAGGCAATCTTTACTGCACAAAAGAAACACACCTTAAGTTACTTTAATACTACTCTGCAGTTTGTGCAACCTGTCAAGGCATGATCATTTTAAATTATTCATACAGACCCCCCCTAAATAAAACAATAAAAATAATAATAATAATATGAGTCAACTGAGCTTGATGCCTGGTTTGCTGTTCTAAGCTTCTTTCATCTTTTTTGAGTTGTTATAAAAAATATATATGACTAAACAAACAAGTATACACAGTCACAAGTAAAAGTGCAAATTGCAAAGTCAACACTTTTTTTTTTTTTTCACAGGCAATACTTTACCCATCTGAAAATACTAATGTGTCAAATGCTTATGTAAGGCCTATTGATTACGCCAAATATCAGCTATTTATACACACAAGATAAATTTTTCTGCAGGAGCTAACTGGTTTATTCCATCATTTTGTATATTGTGTATGATCAGTGTTCATTTTTGGTCCTTGTGCAATCTCAATGCGTCGATTTTGAAATCCAGTGCGCATGCTGCGAATGGTGTTAAAGGCTCACACGTTCTATATTTATACCTTATTCAAAACATCCAAACTCTACTATTCCTTATTACTGTGGTGGCACTTTCAAGCACACACTTTTCCTACATTTTGTATTTAAATGTGCAAACAGTCAACCTTCAGATGCTTACAATTATGATACAAATATGAACATAAATATTTTCCTTTCAAAGGTAAACAACATTAACAATTCTAGGATTGAAAAAGTCCCAAAAAAGATAAGGGTGTGATTTCCAAACTTGGTGACATGTAAAATTACTCTTTTAAAAAAATAATTCAGAGAATGGATGGTTTCATCAATAAAGCAATGACAAATTAATCAAGACAACAACTGTGAATCAATTAGTATCGATTATGTTTGATTATAAATTGATTATTATAAAAAAAGACAGACATCTTGTGTGAATAATTTTTATTTTTTAAACTGATGTGTAATTAATTGCTTCTGATTTTGAAGAACGCATCAAAAATCATTTTTTTCATCTTTATCTTATGAATCAACACCGAATCACGGGAGATTGGGTGCTATTGGCTGATATTGTATTGTTGCCTTGAGAACTAAAATTGTCGTATCCTCTTATGAATGCCTGAGACTGCACACTCAGGGATATAATCTATATAGAAAAGAAGAAAATAAAATCCAATTCTGGTGGTTGGTAGTGACAGCGTAAGCATGCATGTCAATCAGGCATGCTTCATCGGCCAAGGACAACTCCTCATTGTAGGACCTGGTGTGTTTCTAAAGAAACATCCATCTCTCTGCAGCAGTTATCACTATAGTATGGAAGAGCACTGAGTTACACAATCATAATGATGGAAAAACCAAGGACTGTGTATGCTTCTGTTGTGTTTTAGATGCATTTCATCTTCGGCTGCGAATGTAATCCCTCTGAAATATCAAATCTAAATATTACTGAAATAAGACAAACAAATGAAGTGCATCATGTCCTGGGAGCTGCAGTGATTTGGGTACATTGTGACACTGCAATACTGGTGTTTGACTTTCACTTTAAAATGTCAATTTCAGTACATGAATTCTCTCCTGATTAATGCATAATAATACTGCAATAATAATAAATCATCTGCATGTTTTAGATTTCAACAGAGAAGACACAAGCAATAACCTGATTCTTTTCTATTGCTCTCATGCAGGACTCATCAGGAGCATTTCATTCACTGGAGTTAACATTTCAGCCACTATATTAATAATCACAGATTTGAAATGCTATCGCCATCAATTAAAAAAACAAACAAATCAGCACATATACCGGAGGACTAGATAAGGTTCAGAAATGTACAATAAACTATTAAGTACAGTTTGTGTGTTTTCCGCACAGACCTTCTTCTAGCTGATCCAATTCTTCCACATTCCCACTTTTTTCCCTTTAAGCATAAAAACTCGTGTTAATCCTCCTAGTTAATCGGAGTTTTCGCCCTACTGTCCTGGTTCTCCCCAGAGTCGGTGACATGCTCTTATATCAACGAGAATTTTTACCATGTGACGTTTTTTTTTCTTTCTTTCTTTCTTTCTTTCTTTCTTTCTTTTTTTTTTTTACAATATAAATAGCAGTATTTCTCCCGCTTGTCGGGGCGCCTTCACTTCACGCCTGACACAAATGACTCCTGGGCCATAAGGGCCCGCCTTTCGGGGCGCCTTAAAACGGTCTCCCTCTTATCTTTCATCATGTAACCCCAGGACGCCTTGAAACCGTAACGCCAGTTATTGCTTTTTTTTTCTTTCAGACAGCCCAATGCGGACTGGACAGCAGCCAATCACAGCCTTGTTTACACTCTGTGAGTGACAATACCCTGGCGCCGTGCCAGCCAATCAAATCCCGTCCTGAAGAGTGCACGTTTTTAAAAAACCGAGCTGCTTCCTACAAATATCTATCTATCTATCTATCTATCTATCTATCTATCTATCTATCTATCTATCTATCTATCTATCTATCTA